>JAIPMN010003193.1:0-15248 GCA_020650975.1 Apostichopus californicus | reverse complement strand
AAATTTGGATTTTGATCCACATTTCACCCCCCCCCCCCCTCTTTGGACATGTGTTAAAATAAAGCAACCACTATTAAAGGGAAAGCATGTGAACCAAATGTTACCACTCACAGCATTACCACAAGCTTGGATATGCCAGTGGCAGAAGATGAAACAATTACCTTAAAATATTTAGATTTTACTCAAATCCCCCCACCCCCCCATCTCAATATCTGGTAAATAACTGGAGATCTGGATGAGTGTTAACTCAGATTGACTGGGCAGATTAACTCTTCCTTTCCGCTTTGTGGGTCACACCCGGGGTGTAGGAAGCTTCCAAAAAGTGGGGGGGCACAACATCAGAGGGGCACTTTCTTATTCCACAACCACCACTCGTTATGCTATAAACCGATACACACTGGCCATATCACTTAAATATATATGATGTGTTAGTATGCTATCAATACTATTATATGGTGCATGTGAATAATTCAAATAAAATATTAAAATTAGCAAAGGCTTAAGATATCCAAAAGATAGTTCTTCATCAAAGGGGCACATTTGCTATTTTGGGAAAAAGTGGGGGGGGGCACGTGTCCCAGTGCCGCCGGCTCCTACCCCCCTGGGTGACACTTTAAGTGATCTGTGATTTCATCGTGATGGATGTCTTCAAAAGCTTTCTAGTTTCCAATAATAATAATTTTCATGATGATTTGTCCTTGAAATGTAAATGGATTTTTCGAACGTCTGCTTAACAGTCAATGTTCTCTGTACTTAAAATAATCAAATATGCAACTTTGTGCAAGTTTCTTTAGATGTAGTATTTCCTCTGGGCATTTACAGTGCAATTGCCATGTCACAAATAACATTCATTCTTCTGTTGCCAGTTGCATTCTCAAAACAACACCAACAACACCACTTGAAGAATTCATATCTTACACACAATGTTATGTGGGATGCAGATGTTACCCACATGCAGAAAAAAAATTCCAGGAATTTTGTTCAGGCCAAGAGTATATCATTTTCAAAAACATTAATGACTTTTAGTGAGAATGCTTTGTTTCAAGAAGGTGAGACAAACTTGATTGAAATGTCAGTTTTCAAAAATTTTGTCAGCATGACAGTTAAAGGCATTGAAGACTCGCCCCAACAGCGTGCCGCCATCTTTAAAAAGTTGCTTGCAAGTGAAGTTTTTCTCTTGTCGCTACAAAATGCAGACAGTAATGAAACGTGATACCTTATCTCTAGTTGGACCTGAGATGTCCATCGCTGTATTGTTTGTACACTGTGCTGTGGGTATTGACCGCAGCTGTATGTAGTGACTGTACACTAGTGTCTAATTACCGACGGTAGCAAGCTGTGTGTGTATTTTCTGGGATCGATGGTGGTGTCTAACAGTTCTGTTACACCTCATTCGAAACTAGGTCAGATTACCGGCATTAGACGTTTCTTTTTGCGCGAGTCTTCACACCCTTTAATGTTCTCTTCGGAGTTGTGAACAAGATCTGCATGCTTTTAATTCAAATGTGTTGACTGTCTTAAGATTTGTGGTCCTTTCTTGGGACAGAAATGTACAATGGTGCAAGTGTCAAAGGTCATTCATCTACAGAGTTCAATCTTGCACTGTTTTTATTAACAGATATCGATTGGGTCTCAGAGTAAATCTGTGACCAAACTTTAAGTGACCATAAGCTGGCATATTAGGCTACTATAAATGATATTTCTAATGGTGTTTGCTTATTTGTTAAAGAAACAGCTGAAAGAAATTGACTGTTGCTCATCCCCAAGTCAAGAGTGACTCAAGGAAAATGCCATGTTGAACCAAGTTGCAAACCACCTACTACTGCTCCATTTAGCCTGCCCCTTGCCTAAAATTGTCTCAAAATAAAATGTGCTTTCTCCTGCAAAAGTCGCTCTCCCCACTCTATAATTGCTATAATAACAACTATGTAATTGTAATTGAATCACTGTAGGACTATTCCTATGGCAGTTGCTTTTCACTATAAGGGGCATGGACTATTTTTTCTTTTTTTTTAACTTAGACATTTAAGAATATCACACACAGATAGATGATTATGACAAAAAGCTGCATAAAGTATGAGTGCATATTTATTCCATAAACTATTCTCCATTTACGACAAAAATATACAACATTTCACAAGAATTGACTAAGACACTAAACAAACTCTTGGATAAAAATCTGAATATCAACTTTGAGTATTGTTTATCACCCTCTTGCCAAAGTCGTTATCCAGAAGCACCCATATCACTAACACTACCCATGAATGAATGAATGAATGAATGAATGAATGAATGAATGAATGAATAGTCATGATAAAATCTACAATGGTGTTCAGCAATCTTCTACCTTACAAAATTCTGATTTTTTTTTTTCTTCTTTTCCGGTTTTTGTCACAAGATGTTGTACACATACGAGTTAGTCAAACACTGAAACACTGATGTAAGCGAAATGTTGTATGTCCCGAGTCCAGAGAGAACGGGAGGCGAAAGAAAGAAACGAAAGAATCAACTCAAGGATTAAAAATGAAAAGTAAAGACCACAAAAATATAAAAAATGAGTAAAGCATATTAATATTCCTATTACCCTGGTAGAATCTTTTACAAATAGGAATACTAAATGCACAAGAAAAATATCACACACAGCTATTGAAAACATTTTTGACAAAGACGAGGGAATTTCGGACTCGATTAGAACGAAGTAGTTGTAGTAGTAAGATATGATCTAGTATGCTCTGTTAGTAATCTCTTTGGAATGTTAATAGATCATGTAATAAAAGCTATTAATACATATGCTCTTTCGTAACAAAGTACTTGTAAGAATAGTTACTGTACATTGTAAATGCACTGGTGCATCGCAGACATCTAATATCGAGAAAATAAAGAACTTCCAAGACTGCTAGTTTTGATTAAAACATCGTCTAGAAGACTGAATTGAAAGAAACTAAAAAAGACAAAAACAACCTGTGCCATAACTCCAGGGAGTATCTAGTGAAATTATTTATGCATGCACAGATGTAGAGAGAGTTTTTATAAATATGAATATGCGAGAACCAACCGTGATGTTGGATTCAGTTCACAAGTCATTACATATCATCTGTATTGTATATGCTAAATATGCTGAAAGTTTTTTAAGCGGTTCCCACTATATTCTCGGTCAGTACAACAGAGGATTCAGTTACACAATTTAATATCACAGTGAATAAAGCTGCTCTGATCGAAGCAGTTATAAACGTCCACGACAAGTACCATCATTGTTCACCAGTTTTGGTCTTTTTTTAAGCAGATTTGAGAAAACGTATTAAAAACTCTTTAAAATATCGGCAGTACCAAAACAAATCCAGGGGTGTCTCTTTAAAGCAGTGGGCTGAAGTTAGTAAGAAAATGTCTCCTGCCTTAAAATGTACATTATTACTGGCAGAGGTGACACAACTATACGTCAACTACCTTTCAATTTCAAACATGACTGTAAACTTGTCTAAACCGGGCGTGTCCTATAGTCTATCCTACTTTGAAACTGGTCTTTTATGTCATTAATTGAAAAGCAATTTCCACTTTGTACTGGTTTTCTAGACTGAACCTGATCAGTAAGGGGACTATATTATTTTGATTAAAGAAACCTAGACCAGCTCCTTTTTATCACCTGCATGTCAAAGAAAGGTTTTCTTTGTATGATCCAACTATCATCTTACATACAAATCTTACTCTTTATTCAAATTTTAGATGTCAAAAGACCATGAAAGTTTTTGTAATGGAGGTCAACAAAAAAATAACTGCTTTTGTACATCTTAAGTTAAAAGCTGGCTTCTTGATAATTACTGAACAATATTTTCATGCAAATATTTATTTCATGTAGAGAAGGAGATTTGTTTTAGGATCTTATTTTGACCTTATGTGACAAAACTGTACAAAATATTCACATGTGGAGACTGTTCCATGAAAGTTATGAGATTACAAGACCATGGTCCAGTTCATGATTTCTCCTTGCCATAAAAAGAAAGATCAACAATACTAAATGTCCCAAATTTACAATAATGGATAAGTTTGATAAAAAGTATCAGTTTGTATGTACACGATTGTTAAGTGTCACCGTTTAGTGAAAATGAAAACTCAAATCTAACAGGTTGCTTTTTTAGGTGAAAAAGTGTTTAATTGTGCATGAAAGAACGGCATGTTGCACTAAGTAGTATCTGATAAATCAACTGACAAATTTGTAGGAAAATAAAACGAAAATGAAATTAAAAACACAAATGAGGACCATCATTTGATAGGACGACAAAATAATATGCAGATAATTTTTTCCTTTCTTAAATAAAAATTGGTAACAAAAAATTAGAATCACTGAGGAAATATTACTCTAGTAGAACTTTTTAAACACACACACACAACAAAAACGGAAAAAAAAAATGAAAGAAATTTGGTCCAGTATTTTTGAGTCCTACACTACTAAATCAGCTGTGGTTAAGATCATCATGAATGTTTTGGAAAACAATTTGTACAATTACATAAAAACTATCGAAAGGAAATTAACAGAATACCTCAAATGGTGCGAGTAAATTTGTATGTTGGCTTGTTTATGCATAGCAAAGTGAAACACCAATAGGTACTCTTCATAGCACACTGAATGTAAATATAGAATAGAAAATGAGCAAAGTTAAAATACAAAAAAAAAAATGATAAGGAACAAGATTGGTCAATTAGCGACAGAAATACACATGCCAAAAAAACATTATCAAAACAGCAGTTTTTTTCGAGTGCTCTTCAAATCTAACAGCTACCAGTAATATTATTTGAAGATGTGGATAGGTATAAAACAATAACACAATCATCACTTTAGGCTATGTTTTAAATTTGCCTGGTAAAGAATACGTCTCGTTCTTATTAGTATGGTAGACCAGTCTGCCTGTAAGGTGCAACTGGTAGTCTCAATGCTAATAAGGTTGGTCAAGATTTCCAGCCCCTAGCTCTATAATCTATCTGCTTTTTTTACTTTTAAGATGAGCTTTCCTTGACGAGAAAAGAATAGTTAAAAATACAAGTTACGTCAAGTAGAATACCTGATGTGTCTATTCGCAGAGGCAACCTTTCTTGAGGTTGTCAGCACTCTGGTTACATACTTAGTTTTTACCGTCTTTTTGGTAAAAGAAACAAATTATTTTCTGTGCTCAAGACTGATGACATTGTTTCTATGGTTCTTTCTTGTGATAAGAAAAGAAATGGATTTTTCTGTTATAACTTTTGGGACACAACAACATTTGTGGTATTGCTTAGCTTAGATTGCTATCTTTAGAATTAACATAATTTCACCCTGCAATTATTTCTTTACTTTTTGAGAATTCATAGTTGCTTCATAGTTCCTTTATAATTGGATAAATTTGAACAAAGCTTCAAAAAATCATGGCACAACTTTGTCACTACAACTAATGTAAATGGTAATTTTGTAGTGAAAGCAACATGTCCTCAGTATTTTAACATTTGTCAACAGCAGGAGGCACAATTTGTTTTTCTGAAAAGAAATACTAGCAATTTTTGAGTTTTTTTATGCAATCCCGCTTCGTAATTAAAACATGGAAATCTTAAACAACCTTTTATCTTTCCTGCAATTTCACATTCCTGTATCAACCTAATTTTAAGACAGAATGACTAGAAAAGACATAATTTCTACAAATAGACCAATTTGAAACCATCTGCATGTTTGACATCATTTTTCTGTAGTTCATGATGTCAATGGCCTCGTTTTGTAGCTTTGTAATCTTTGCTTTTTTCGGAAGCCAGCAATTGGGTAAATAGGGCAATTACATTAGTGACTCAATGTGTTTAGAGAAATCCCAAAAGGGTCTGATCTTGTCCCAGAGTTTGCCCATTGGCATAAAAAACTAACGATGTTTCATTTGACCAGATGAACAAATTATTTAAAACAAACAAGAAAATATAGGGTTCGTCTTCGAAACAAAACCTCCTTTAGGTAAGTCCTTACCTATTTCCTAGACAAATGAAAACAAAGTCTTTAGATGTAAAGACAAGTCTTCTTTCCTTTCTGACCTGGTATTATGTAAAAAGAAACTAGTGACAGTGCTTTGTTTGCTAGGTGGTTACAAAAATTATTTTGGTTGATACTCAAATGTTTGATTCAAATTTAAAGCTAACTACTCGGAAGATCACATATAACATTACTTTACAGAGCTTAGCTGAACTGCCATCTGTAATAAAAATGGAAGCACAAGTAACAAACTATGCAACAGAGGTTCTGTTTGCCATTTAAATCCGACCCAGTTTAAATTTTTTTTAAGCACATTTGTGAACTTTCTACACTTTTAGACATGTTGGAAATCTTCCAAGCTTTAAATATTTGCAATCTTTGGTTTTCTAGCTGTTTTTTCACCTATTAGAAAAGTTAATATCTACTTTTTAAGTTCACACTCTCGTAGGCTGCAGTTGGTCTACCATTCGTGATGCACTTTTCAAGGAGTCTTCCATCTGCCCTACTTCCTTCTCTGAAATGTTATCGTGATCGCCGCGTCCTGGTGATGGTAACAGCCGGGACTCTGATCCTGTTGAGAGGTAGCCAGTGGATCTTTCAGAGTTGTAACGAGTGGATTTAGAGTCGACAGATGGGTTCAGATGGAGGTAGTTTGCAGATGAAGATTCTCGGGACAGTGGATTAACCTTTAACAATGGCGATTTGGGTGCGGTAGGAAATGTCTGTCGGTTATCTTCTGATGCCATGTAGGATCCCATGTCGGGACTGACTCGCCCAGATTCAGATCTCGCCGATTGTCTTGCGAGATGGAGGTAGTTCATAGTTGCCATTACCTGGGAAGGAGGAGGATATGATGTAGTAGAACGTTCAACGTCCAGTGGTGGAGAGTACAACCTTTTCTCTGGACTTGATCTTCCTGACCCTCCAGAAGATTGTGGACGTGTATAAATACTTGAGACGGTCTCTCCCGACTTTCCATTTTTCATCAGTAATGAATCAGATGTAGGAACATACTGCAGACCTAAGCTGTGTGGATTTTGAATGACAGAGATTTCGTTGGGTTTACCAAGAGGGTTAAATCCATTGAGCAAGGGATGAGGAGGCGGGTAATGAAAGAAGGGATAATCCAAACTTGGCCTAAATCCAAACATTTCATTACGGTAGATGTCACTCTCTTTGGGACTCATCATCAATGGTGTGTCCATGGTTATTCTTCTTCCCCTACGTGAGCCCCCATTCCACATGTGGGTTCCAAGGTGTACCTTCATGTTGCCTTTAGTTGTAAACGCTCTTCCACAGATATGGCATTTGTAAGGCTTCTCACCAGTGTGTGTTCGCACATGAATTTGGAGAGCACTATCTGATTGAAACTGCTTTTCACAAACATTGCATTGATGACGATTGGATGGTGTTCTTTTTGACGGAGCAGGGTCATCCATGGCTCCTGAGGACTGTGTATCGACAGGGCTGTGTTCACCGTAATTGATCATAGAGCTTGGTACTGGTGAATGCATACCTAATAGCTGAGATGGCATATCCCTTATTTTATGGGTAAGCATATGCTGCTTGAGGTTTCCTCTGGTTGAGAAACCTTTACAACAGACATCGCATTTGAATGGACGTTCTTTGGTATGGCTTCTGTAATGAATGTTCAGTGCACTTGCACAAGCAAATGTCTTTCCACAGAAGTAACAGGTGGTGTTGGACCTATTCCTATGTCGCCCCATGAGAAAAGAAGGAATACCTGAATCAAACATGGGGTGCATCTCACCACTTCCATACATCTTGTGTTCCATGTCTGGATCTGGGGAGCTGGTGCCAGATTCAAGACTCTCACCCTTTAACATAGTAGGATACTCTGATCCTGAGTTTGTGTACATTGGACCACTTGTCACAGAGTCAGGGGATGCCGAGGTACTTTTTGGAGTCAGGTCAAGAGCACCTTCACAGTTGCTACTGGTCTCATCTACCATCAGACGCTGTTCTTCTTCCGACGGTGATGCTGCAAAATGATCTTCCCTCTCTGAGGTATCTTTGGCTCCATTTGTCATCTTCTCCGGTTTAGTTGGAAGTAAGCCCAAATGATACGGCATATCCTTGGTATTGGCACTCTGATCATCTGCAACACCATTATAAAATGAATGGGTAAGCTTCATTCTTTTAGCTGACACATCCTCAGGGTCCTCTAATGGTCTTGTTGAATCATGTTTATCACTATCATCATCATCACCTCCATTTGATATTGGATCTTTAATATAGTTAAAACGAGCCTGCAGGGACTCCATGAGGTTCTCGGGCCGCTTTTCTTGTTGGGACTCTTCACGGAAGTAACTCTCACTGTCAAAAGTGGAATGCATCATCATATCCTCTGCAGCGTGAAGCTTGAGGTGTTGCTGGAGAATGACTGGATTTGCAAAGTTCTTCTGGCAGATGGGGCACTCGTGTAGTGCGGGGAAGGAAGGCTTCGCACGGTGAACACCATAGTGTGTCTTCAGGTTTCCTTTGGTGGTGAATGTTCTCCCACATATTTTACACTTGTAAGGTCTTTCGCCAGTGTGGATTCGATAATGCAGTTGGAGGGCATTCTTGCAGCTCAGCACCCGATGGCAGATTACACACTGGTTTGGTTCTGTGATCTTCTGTTCAATACTCTCAACGAGATGCTGTAGTTTGGATGTTTCTGATGACTTGAGCATATCATCTGCTGATAGCATTGAAAATGATGAACTGGAAGGGAGTATGTCTGAGCAACCAATATCCTTTACTTCCATTTCGCCATTTGAAGCACGTCGTAGACTCTCTAATGGTGAATATGAAGATGAAATCACCTTGGACGGAGCACTGCTGGGACGATCACCCTCTTCCCTGTCGTTACGTCTATGCTCCATTTTACTAGGAGTTTCTTTTTCCTCATCGTTTTGCTGTAAATCATGATCCTTCTCGTTATTGTTGATTTCTTCCTCGTCATTACTCTTTACTGAATTAGGTAGGTCCATCTGTTGCCCAGATGACTGTGACTCTTCAGTTGGGGTTTTTGAAGACTCACTTGGGATACCAGGCATGGGAATCTGATCAATCGAAGGTGGTTGTAAAGGTTGGTCGTGAGGTGGTGGAGATGGTGGGTAAGGTGTGATGTCCATATCGACGTTAGGGTATTGGGCTTGATGCCGTTGAAAATGAACTTTGAGGTTACCCTTGGTCGAGAAGCGATTCCCACAGATGTTGCACTTAAAGGGCCTCTCACCAGTGTGTGATCTGATGTGAATCTGAAGTGCACTGTCACTTCCAAAGACCTTGTGGCAGAAGTGGCATTTGTGGCGAAAGAAAGCATCGTCTGTAAACTTTGGGTCGAACACAGAAACATTCGGTGGTTTGCCTTTTCGGTGAGAGAGCAGACCTCCTGGATACGGTAGAGGGGGAGGTACTTGTAATGGGCTGGATACTGACTGGAGGCTCGTCTGAGGTTGCTGTCCGAATATGTCAAACGGTGGATGAGGCGGTGGCAGTGGCAGTGGAAAGGCAGGAAATGGAAGACTTGATGTCTGCCTTACTTGAGTCTGTAACATCTCCAGGGATGATGGCATGATGGGGTGAGGTAACAAGGGTTTTGGCAGGCTGCTTGCTTCTGTAGATGTAGGAGGTTTGATGGTACTTGTTAAGTGGTCGACAATAGTCTCTTTGGTTTCTTTGGCTAAATTACTAACACCGTGATGATACGATTCTGCAACAAGAGCTTGTATCTTCTCTTGAATTTGTAAAATGATCTGCATCTGCTGTAGATGCTGTTGATGAAGAGTATATAGCTGTTCCTGGATAACAGCGACACTTGACGGGAAGGGCTTCACACCATTTCTCCTAGTGGGGTTGGCATGACTGGTAACCTCACTCTCTGTTGGAGGGTTTCTCGGAATACCCTCATAGCAAGTGGTTGACAGCTTTGGTTCTGGAGTACTATTGTGAGTACCATTGTGAGGATTTTCCCTATTCTTCAGAGACTGCACAGATGAGTACCCGATTGGTTGGGTTAATGGTGTGACATGTTGATTTCTTGGTTCGACCTCTGGAGAGGGTGCCACCTCCATGTTTTCTGTCATACTTGATTCATTGACCCTCTCCGAGTTATCGTGTTGCTTTTGCTCCTCGTTCATAATCACAACTACTCGTTTCTTGTTGCAGGATTCCTTGTGTTGCAGAAACTGTGATGTGCCAATGAACTCTCCCTGGCAGTTTCCACAGATGTGGACTTCTGATGACGAGTCTGGGGGACTCATGGTTTCATCTTTTTGGTCGAGGTGCATGTTGTCATTGGTATCTGAAAGATAGAAAAGAATGATCATTGAGATGATTTGTCTGACCATTTGAAGCTAAAAGATCAATGGAGTCTTTATGTAAGTATCGAAAGTCCATATCAGTATTTTGTATACAACTTAACAAGGGTGAGTTGTTTACACAAAGTTTACTATTTTTTGTGTCAAGAATTGATCCAAAAATGATTGCAATCAATCAAGTAGGCGGCCTTCCTTTCAGCTGTGTTCACTCAACGAAGCAAACGAACATGTAGTTGATAGTTCATATGCAAACCCAAGCCAAACACTTCAAATACTTAAATATTTGGAAAGATAGTTGAACCATGAGCAGCAGATCTAGTTTTAGGGATTTATGGGATTTTAGGGATCAGGGATTTATGGCCTTGACAAAACATGACATTCAACAGAAAATGCTGTTTCATCTGTAAAATTGAATCACATCATTTTCTGTGTTTGAAGTCTTCATACAATACAATTGAGTAAACAATGTGGATTGATCAGTACAAACACATGAGAAACTATAATGTACCCACCCATATACATCTGTACATGAAAAGATCAAATACAATGCTTTGCAAAGTGAAATACTGCCCTCTATTTCAACTACTAGCCATAGGTGATAACATTCCTGAAGAAATGTCTTCATAAACCCACCCACTCACAACTTCCCAGTTCATAATCTCAATCACGAAAAATAGCAACTTGTCAAAAGGGCCACCTGCTATGCTTTGATCATTTGTATGGTTGTTTATATAAGGGTTGATTTGAAAAGATTTAATACTAAATGACTACATGTATGCTGATGCATGTCCAGAAAATGTCTCGATATGTTGAAGATTTCCATTTGGCTTTGTGTCCAAACCAAGAGACACAACAAATCAAGTAATGCATTTCATATGCCATACAACAATTCTTTGCCCAAGGGCAATATAACTTAACGTTGAATGGAAAGTGATAAAGGAAACTAGAAAAGTAACAAATGCCATTTGGAGATGACTATGACAATTAGGTCATCATAGATCATTGTCTAGCAATGTACACAAGTTTTTAAGCCACCCAACAATAACTAGCCGCCCCCTCCCCCCCCCCCCCCCAAGTAAACATACTTTTGCATATGTTGGATAGTTGATATGTATTAAACACCCCAGTGCATGAACATAAAAAATAAAAAAATCTATTTGGTGAGAAAAAATATATAGGCTCACAAAAACTTATGAACAGCAGTCTCAAGTTGTACCACAGAATAAATGTAAACATTATTTTTCTTTTCTACATTAATCCTGAAACTTGCCACTTACAGCATCTATAATCTAATAATGGAAAAAAAAGGCAAGATCCTCAACCCTAACTTACAAATTTGTGGATCTTAAAAATGCCTACTCATTCTTAATTGAACTACAGTACTGATAGAATTTTCTGCATTTGTTTTAAGTGTCATAATAAACGTTTTTAACTATGATTTTTTTTATTAGGCCTTCATTTATCTCTGTTGAACTTTTCTCATTTAAGATAATGAGGATTCTTTTTGACCTGTTAATTTTTAACCTGTTAAATGAGAAATATTACTTAAATTATCATCGTTATCAGAAACGAGATTATTGTGTAAACATGTAGAGAGGGGATGTAACGGCACTTAGTCCACACTTAAAAGAGCGACATCTCCGTGACGATGATGATGATGTAATCAAACCAAATGCCCTTTGATGCATAAGCTGTTAGTTGGAGTGCATGTTTGCCAAGTAACATATTTTTTGCCCTTTATTTGCTTTGTTAGCAAAGTGTCATCATTTTATTCGGTTTGAATCACTGACCAACAAAGATGGGATGTTCTGTTTTTATGAGCTAGCCCTGTTTATGACCCTTGAAACTATCCTTGATTGAATCTCAGGAACAAAGAAAAGGGCAAACAGAGCAACCATGATAAGAAAGGATGTCAACAAGATTGTGAATCTAACAAATTAATGCAAAGCTTTCTCCATGTGTACAGACTACAGGACTTATTATCATAATGTATGAGAGGTGCACACATCCCATCAAAGTGTTACTCTATGGAAAAGTCTGTGCAGTTATGATGGGATATCATGGCTTACCGGATGGATGGCTGTAAGCATTTCAAAGATGGCATTTGTAGAACTGGTGCAAATTTAACATGAGTACATGACCCACTGGATGACATTGATGTTTGTTGAGGTGTGGGGGGAGGGTGTGGGTTGATATGTACAAGGGTCACTTGCACAAATAAATGAAGGAAACTAGTCAAGTAAAAATTAAACCTCATTGAAAAGAAGTGCTTATGGGGTAAACATTGTATTTTGTAAAGTAGGTTACAAAAAGCAATGAACTAATTGGCAGATTTAAAGTGCATCAAAGTAATATTAGATTCTTAACTTCAGACATTTGTTAAGCTAGAAGTCTCATTATGTTAATCTCTGAAATATTTAACTGGTAAGGTGAAAAACCTTTACTCTATCCATAGACCACAGAAAAGCATAGCATTGACTTAACTAAGCTCCTTTCAAGCTGTTATTGCTAATTTTCAATTACTTGGAGGTAAACAAAACAGCAAAACAGGATTATACTAGAATTGAATAAATCTTTTATACAATGATTGAAAGAATTGTTCATTCCATAAAATAAGCTTTTCAAATAGATGCATTGAATTGCCTCAGTTTTGAAGACAACAAAAATCCAGCTGTCTTTGTTAAAAACTCTCACATCTCCTGCTTTGGCAAACTGGCTCATCAACCTCTTCATCTTCCAAACACTCTTATGGCTTTGTTTGTCTGTATGCAAACATTCTTAAACTAACCACAAGTTTTTCTCATAGATTGCACTATTCTTTAATCAAACAAGGGAGTCAGTTTTGTTGTTACCAGACTAAATCCTCTTCTATCCTCTTTTTTTTTTCTTCTTTTCTGTTTGTGTGTGTTTGTGTGGTGTTATGCATAAGCAATTTAAACAGGAAAGAGGCATAACATAATATATGGCAACTACATATACCATATGGTTTGGTTCCCATGTGTGTGGTCCACATTTTCTCTTATGGATAATAGATAAAAACTCAAATTTAAAACCAAGATAAGCAATGGACTGTAATATTGTTTTGGTATTCAAAGTCACTGAAATTGTGGTATATGAGTGGTATTAGGGTTTGCTATCCATGGATGCAGCACCTCAAAAATATTTGCATTACTTCAGAAAGAATTGTGTTCCTTTAGTCAGACATGAGAAAATGATATTCAGAATACCTTGTGAAAAAAAGCAAAGCTTAAGCTAAATGACCCTATGGAACATGACAAACTGGCCTGATTATGCAGTGGACCTATAAATTGGTCACCTCTAGGACTGGAAGATGATTAGGTTACATTGAGAAAGCTTAAAATACAAGATTTCAATAAACAATATGCTACATGGTACAAAATCAAAACTATAGTATGGAAATGTTTTCCCAAGAAGTAACGGGGGCAGTATTGAAGAACTCAGCAAGCATAGACTCCTGATGTGAGATGTGATTAATTCACTTTGGCTTCAGCTTAGAGTACAATATTTCTGTATGCTGCCATGTTGGATGATTCTAACTGTACTGTAACAGTACTTACAGACTTTGCAATCAGCGTTATAGGCCTTGCCAACTTTGCAATCCGTGGTCCCCCTCACAATTTTGCAAGGCAGGTAAGAGTGACTCAATAGTTTTCCCTTTTGGGAAACCAAAAAGTAGTTCTATCGTTAAGTATTTTGACATACGTTTTATATACTTATGCTTAAATCTTGCACAGGACCCCAATTTTGTAACTACACCATGAAATTCCTGACCAGTCAAGTGCTTATCATAACCTCTGGTTGGTATTACAACAGTCAGGATGGACAACAAATACATTATGCTTCTTATCTGATGCATATTTTCTTTGTGCATTCCCTTCTACCACCACATATTGTCACTGATAAGTTAGCATAACCTGCATATATTATTCAACTCTCAGATATGAGATGACACTTTCCCATGTAGCATTATTCTACAGGTCTATATCCCATACAGAATATGGAGATTTATCTCTACTTTTTTATCATTTCAATGTGATTTATATGCAAATGCAATTGCAAAATGTATAGCATTCAGACCACAACCAAATTAGCCAACCAGCATAATTAGAAACCATCTTGTTATTACAGGATAATATATAATATACATATTATTCAACCATTGTAAACATCAGTGTTTTACTTCAAAAGAAGGATATTATTTGCATCTTTTTCCAAACAATATATGAAACTCCGTTGAGTTTCAGTGTTATTGACCCTATGTAACAGTCCATACCATGACATTATAGGTCTACCCAAAGTACAAACACTTACAGAGGCATTTGTGTAACTTGCTAGTTGATATTTTATGTGGCCTGCAAGGAAAGAGGTATATTTGTGTTAGTCTGTGAAAATCATGCTTGATATGAAACGACTACGATCCAATCCATGTTATACATCCATTCATACCACCCCCCAAAGACTTTCCAACTGATTAAAGTCCTTGTTTTTTTGCAGTAGACATCAAATCTGTTGCAATCTTTTTACCAAATTAAAATGAAAATTTCAAGATTTTTTTCCCCTGACAGTATGTTCTCTGTGTGTTTGTCAATGGCATCGGTGAAGAAATTCACGGCAAAACTATATTCTACTTTTAAGCCCCACTATGAAGTCCGTAAGACAAAACATGTTTTAACAGATACTTGTATGCTTGGTAAAAAAAAAAATTACTTGACATTCACGCCACAGGAAATTTATCAACAATGTGTTTTTTCTTTTCTTTTTCTCTTACATTTGTTATTTATTATTTTATTTTTTGGGTCTCCAGGGGAACAACTAAAAAAAAAAAGGGGCTCGGCTGACAGCAGATAAAGTTTACAGGTATTGCTCTCAGGATAGCATCATCACAGCTACCCGGAGGTTAATTACCACATGATCTGTTTCCA
>JAIPMN010003192.1:0-14063 GCA_020650975.1 Apostichopus californicus | reverse complement strand
TGGTTTATTTTCTTCTCCTGCTCGGATCCATGTTTCAACATCTGGAAAGATGATATATATCAATCATAAGGCACAGAATTAATGAGTAGGAAAACAACATGAGTTTGTTAGGCTTAATGCACCTCAAAAATCCTCTGCAGTTTAAAAGAATTAGGAAATTAGAAAAATAAGGCAGCAACCAATTCTGGTTAATATTTCATTTATGATTCACTATCACTTTTCTTAATCAACTTGAGTCAGGAATTTGACTTTGAAAGACCTGATATATATATTGTTTTATCATTTTTTTTTGTGCAGTTCTCACAAAATCCTGAGAAACCTCACCAAGTATAAATGACCCATGCTATACTTTTAGTCATATTTTAAGGATTCCTGATTCATTCTAATCTTTTCTTGCAGTGCAATGTGATATACACTGTACTGTAAATGCAGGATTATCCACACACAGTATGGATGAGGGGTGACACCGGATATGAAGACAAAATTCCAGATAATACAGATGAATTATAATATAGTGTAGTTTGATATTGAAATGGGTCTTAAACTTTAAAGTTGTGGAAAAGAGGAAAGAAATTGATGGCTAGAAAGAGAATCGAACCAGTGACTTCTGGGTTATAATTCGAATCCTGTTCTAGCCATAAATTTCTATTTTCTATCGTCTAAAATTTCCCAGTCAGTTTTCCATTATTCATTAAATTAAAATATGAAATACATTTTCGAATCCTCACTAAATTTCAAAAGATTATTTGACTCAAAAGAGGTTTTGCCTCATCAAGATATTTAAAGGCCTCATATTCAATTACTCTACCTGAGCCAAGGAAATCACTATTTTAGAATTTACTCCCGACTCAGTTTTAATATGGAGGGGCTCTTTAAAGGTCTGTAACCAAGCAAAATGAGTAATTTGCAACTTGTATGACCATGGGGAACTTTTCTGAAGGATTATATACCAAGTTTGAAAAGGCTCTTCATTTCATCCACTTTCGTTAATAGACTATGATGACCACTCTCCTAGGTGTAAGCAATGAATTCTTTCTTACCAGTAATATCTGCTTATTCTGATCCAGTATCTGATCTTGTAACTTTTCCGTATTGTCTTTCATCAAGCCAGCTATCATCAATGTTAAGTCTTCTCTTTTGAGACACTGCAGACAGCCAGCAATAGCGCCCCCTGCAGCGGCCCCTGCCGCTGCAGCCGATGGAGTGGACCCTACTTCCTCGCCTAAGCTGGTCAAGATGACCGCCATCCCATCACTGACAGCTGCGAGTGGCTGTGAAATTAGGCAAAGAGAGGCGCTGACGTGTCTATAATCAGAGGTGGTTACAGCATCACTGCAGCCAGTCTGCAGCATCACTGCAGCCAGGCTGCAGCATCACTGCAGCCAGGCTGCATCACCGCAGCCTGGCTGCAGCATCAATGCAGCCAGGCTGCAGCATCACCGCAGCCAGGCTGCAGCATCACTGCAGCCAGTCTAGCATTACTGCAGCCAAGTTACAGCATCACTGCAGCCAGTCTGCAGCATCACTGCGGCCAGGCTGCAGCATCACTGCGGCCAGGCTGCAGCATCACTGCAGTCAGGCTGCATACTATATAATCTGTTTGTGCTCTGCATTTTTTCGCACAGTTGGCAGTCGGTCTGCAGAGATACTCTGTATTGTGTCGTTACGAAGCATCCGGAAACTTATAGAAAAGAATATCGATAGATTTTATGAAAGTATCATCATTCCGGATAGAGTTGAATATACTTACCTCTGTTTCATTGGTTTCATTTACGGCAAGAGGCATAAGGAATGGTACAAATCCCCAAAATAAGTACAAACCTGGGAGAGAATAAAAAAAATGTCATAAAAATATTTCATTCCTATTGGGTTGAATAGGAAGGCATATAGACACAGTATCTGCTCATACACTGCTGGTATACCAGCTCAAAATGTATTGAATGTCTCTAAAGGCTATTGTGTTGCATTATACAATAAAATTAAAAACTCTGTAATTATTTGGAGTGACTGTTCATGATAATAACATCGCCCTCCAGATCTAAGGAAATGACATAGCTGCTGAAATAACCATATCCTTAAAATAAGAACATTTTTTGCAGCAATTCTCAATAATTTTTGCAAGCATTTTTGTAAGAGTGTTGTACTGTATGCCTAGGTTTATTTCTTGATAGTTTACTGTCAGAAAGGTAACAGACAGAAAGGAAACAAACAGACAGGTACTAAATGTATCTAGTAACAGCACAGAGACTACGATATAGCTAATAATGTATTTATTTCTCGTTCTGATTCTTGGCCCAAAACATTACACAACAGAAAAACTCAGCTTCGGCTGCTGTTATCGGCAATAAAATATAATAAAACTTTACCTCTTAGGAGATTTAGTTAAGATAGCTATGGGATGAAAGTTTCATAGCTAATAATCAAAAAATAAACAACATGATTCTTGAAAGCAGCTTTTTCAGTTCAATTTTGATACACTTTTGTATGCTGTTAATTACTAAATAATAACATTGTGTGTCATTAGCTTCCCTTTTCAACTTCAATATCAAAAAAGTTAAGTTAAATTTTTTTTGAAATTTATAATTCGATCTTAAATGTGTTCAATACAGATACGAAAAATTGATGAGGCAACGGAGTATTCATGAGAGAACCAAATTTATTTACTTCTAGCCCCTTAACCTCCCTCTGGTGAAAACCATCTGTAAGATTGGTGTATTTAGCTCGATAACTTGCAATTATAATTTGTGAAATACTGACCAAATTCCCCCCAAAAATAGGTGTTTTGGAAAAGTCTGCTCAGAGAACGAGACAAAATAAAAAGAGAATAATAATACAGAATAACTACGTAGAGAATAAAATATTGAATCTTACTAGTGAGTATGGGTAATAATAATAATAGTAAACAGATCCAGCAGGGAAACCCCCCTCCTCTTCTCCTTCTTTGCATTGTGTTGTGATGACTTTCTGCACTGCTGCTAGATGTTATTAGTGAAGTGAAAGACCCTTGTTTAAGTCCTGCTGTGATTGGGGTCGCAATTCCAAGCTTGGATAACCACTCTCTGACAAGGGGAATGCAAAAAATTAATATGATATATATGATTAGAATATCAAAATAGCAATGATGGTCAGGAATTGAATAAACATATCAACTAGAATTTGTTGCAATCTTCATTATATATGATATAAAGTATGAATTATACTACTGAAGACACACATCAAATTTAGCCATCTTAAAAAGCATAAAAACCAGGAAAATCAGACCAGCAGGAATGGTTGGAGAAAATATGATAATAAGTGAATGCAACAACAATATCTCAATCATTCATCATATCATTACTACAATGTACCACTCATACTTTGTGAAAATACACATTGAAATAACCCATCACAAAAATGATAAAGTTCTCCTAAAATTAAAGTATTTAAAATCAGGCAATAATTCAGCTTCTATTATTGGTAATGTCAATTACGTACCTTGTCCTGGTCAGAGTCCAGACATCCAATAAAAGAGAACTTGCCACTAAGGTATATAATGTGTGCGACAATGAGTGGAGGACTGAACTTACTGCGTGTCCTGAGAAAAAAAACAAAAGAAGAAGGGAATAGAATAATGATTCTGGCAGGAAAGGCTGTCCATATTGAATATGTGACTCACTATACGCAAACCGTAATACAGTGTTTGTAGGCATACCGAATACCTCTCTGTTTGTATGCACCTGCTCTGCGAATGATGAACTTTGTTCCCTACACTTTTACTAAACCAATAAATATTGCTCAGAAGAATTAAGGATACCGCGTCAAATAGGTACTAGCAGCACTACAGCACTTTAAGATAACAAATAAACTCTTCATCCATAAATCTAATACAGTGTTCCCACACTCAAAAATGAACTTTCAAGACTTTTCCATGATAAAAGTAATAACTTTCAAGACCTTTGTCCTGTATATCAGTAATTTTGGGCAAATTGTCAGGAGGCAAAAGACTCATGTAGAAATATTTGAAGAACACTGTTGCATTTGTTTTGATTTGACATTTCCAAGAATTTTGACATTTTTACCCTTTTCCATCACCTTTTTTCAGGCCTGCAAATTGATTTCCAAGTTTCCATGACTTTTTTTTTTTTCATGACTTACCAGCAGTGGAAGACTTAGATGACACAGGAGTTCTTATCTGTTGCTTAGACTTGAGGTAACTGTATGCAGTTCTTGGCAGGTAGGTAGTTATGTATATTGCAGTTACTATTACAACTTTAATGATGTGTATGATGTCGACTGGCGATCTTCTCTCCGACCATTCTGAAGATGAATTCGTGTTGTCCGAGCTAGAACTGAGTTTACAGTTTGCTTGGCTGGATTCAGTGTCTTCCAGAGATCAACGGAAGAGAAGAAAAAGAAATAAAAATACGTAAAATTTTCACAGCAAAGTTGGCAACAAAATAGAATGAAATCGAGAGGGGGGTGGTCGGTATCAAACGAATTTGGTTTTTAATTACTTTGTCAAGCGATATTCCAAAGAATCAGAAATGTCAGAATTTAAAAGCAAAACAGCTATTTTGCTTACAGTTAATAATAATTGGATAATAATAATTGGATTAGTACCTTTCACTGCAATGATTTATCTTCATGGGAGATGACAAGATAATTCAGAAATGGCCAGCGTATTGCAGAGTTACACCTCATTTTTATTCAATACACCATTCCAAATCAATCCAACTGCCATGTCTTTATCACAACTATTCGTGTCGATATCAAGAAATATATTTTGTATGTTCTGGTGCACGTGCAACCATTTTTACCCTAAAAGCATTTTATATTTTTGATCTTGAAATATCATCATGAACTTACCAGAGACTTCAGGGTCATCATACTGATCTAATCCTATAAGCCAAAATGAAAGAAAAGTAAAAAAAAATCAATATCATTTTTGGAGAAATTTTCACAAAAAAAGTTAGTCATGGTAACAAAGCAAACATAATTACTACAGCAACATAAAACATTTGCAAACAAAACTTCATTACAATAAATACATCTAATTTTTACTAGGGTTACTTAACTTTCACTCAAAGAATATTTCTTTCACAAGTTTGCTTTCTCCATTTTTGTATTTTTTCCTTAAATAATTTGTGTAATATTAGTAAGTGGCTTTGCTTTGTGGAACTTTAAAGTTCTTAAAATATGAAGTACGTAAATGAGTAATGAGTAATGTATACAGGTTTCAAGTACAGCCACGAACACTTTATAGTAAGTCAAGCAAGTTTCCTTTTCTGGAGCAACGTGGAGTGGAGAACCTTTCCAAGTCCAAATAAGCCCTGTCCTGTTATGTTTTGTTAACAAACTACTTCAAACTCACCATACAAATGAGTGAGGGACTGTTCATCATCCCTGTAGTCTCTCTCAGAAAACAAGCCACTTCTTGAGCTAAAACTCGGTGCTTTATAGGGTATCCTGACACTGGTGCTTCCATGATGGGGCTCTGTAGTACTGGGACGACCTCCTCCCGGTATCAGTCTCGCATTTGACGGGTACTGGGTGGACGTGTGCTGAGCAGGAGGCTCATCCATAGGCCTACCAGCAATTCGTGCTGACCTTCTACGGGAACTGGCCGGTTCCATGGACGGTTGCCGCCTTGGAGGTGTCACCATGGGTGGAACATGTGAACCTCTTATGGAACGACGGGACATGTATGGGATCTCGTAGCTATCCATGTCTTGAGGATTGGACTGTGATGAATAACTTGGACTAATGAAAGAGAAAGAAAGTGTAAGCCCTTCAAGAATATGATTATGTATGACGACTGTATTGCCAAATTTTATACTAAGTGGTGCTGCCAGATTTATACTAATAGTGCTGCCAGATTTATACGAAGTGGTGCCACCAAAATGGATGTCATGTCAACAAAAAAAAAAACATAATTCATGTAGTAAATCTAGACTTTTCATCAATTGCTGTTATGAACTAGGCTGACAACTTTACAAGTGAGAAAGGATTTAAGATATTCCAATTGCAACTGTCAATACTGTATATTCAAAGATCATTTATTAAAGAATGAATTCAATATTCATGAAACACATAACAAATTTAAATACTACTGTTAGTCTTTTAAAATGTTATCCTCAAAACAACAACAAACAATCTGACAGGTAAAATACACCACCCATAGAACTGATATTGGGAAAGATAAGCTGGTAAAATAATGTTTAAAAGTGGACTAGAACTGCAGTACTGTAACATACACAGTAAGATGTTTCTTTAGAACAAAATGCACAAATCCATTGCAAAAAAATCCACTGTGTAATGTTAAGTTCTTGTTGACCAAAATGAAAGTCCCAAATCAACTGTCTTTATGAGCATTTTTCCAGATACACAGTAACATTTGGTTGTCAATCTTTGAGGTCAAGGGACACAGAGAACTACTGTATGTGCAATATAATAACACAGATAGGGTCTCAAATAAGCTACTGTAAGGCTTCCTGATCCTTGGGTCTCTAAACTAATAAAAACTAAACTATATACTTCATAATGAGACAAGATACAAAATTACTTAATAGAGAGCTATTCCAAACATGTAAGGTACTCCCCTGGGGGCAGGGAGGTCACATTTGGTCAGAGTTATCAATCACTTATAGTAGCTACACACCTGGCACTTGAACTACATAGAAGTTAGCGACATTGGGAAGAATGTGTCTGTTACATGATATACTTGCATCAAATACATTTCTAGGCATAGAAGCAATCAGTTCATGCAGAACATGGTACCATACATTAGTAACATCTACAGTACAGTACTGTACACACTATACAGCAATATACTACTGTAACATGTGAGCTTCTATTTCGTATTCTGGCAGAATGCCTGTAATAAAGAGCAGTAGCACTGGTGGAAATATGTCAGTAACATTAATGTCCTGCTAAACTGCTAAACTGCAAACTTCCATATATTTGAGGGGGAAAAAAATCATGTTTGTCCAGTGTGAAGCTTTGGAAGTTAGTACTTTTCTTTCTGACACCCCTACTTGAAAGGAAAATTGGATTTTCTGAAAGTCTGATCATCTTTAACAGCCATTTAAAATCATTATGAGCTTGACTAGTTTAGTTTCAATTCAAATACGACATAAGTTAAATATGACAAAAGTTTTGAACTGTCTGTCGAAGAAAACAAAAAAGTACTGTAATCTATTATTAATGTGATTCTATATGATTAGGGGAGGATAGTCACGTACATCCATACAGTACAGATTTGAGCTGTATGAATTACATCAATAAATAGTTAAATCACTAAATTGATTGGTAAATGTATGTACAAAAACTGTGTAGCAACTTTGCATTAGGTATAACTGGAGTATATATTATACCAGGTTCTATGTAGATTTCAACCGAACAGAAACCGAAACCAAACAGCAATTTACCAGTACACGTGAGGCAAACTGAACCGGGAGGGGCTTGAAGCTCACAACAAAATAGCTTTTGATTGGGTACGTATAAAGATCTGATAGTAATAAGAGAGTAAAATCTAAATAAGACAATTACAAAAATAAATCATAAGGGACACATACCTTCTTGAGTAAGTATAATCAGTCTTGTCCCTGGAAAATGAAGGGAAAAAATGGTGTTTGTTCGAAATACAAAGAAAAGAATGTGTAACTTGCCTTTTTCAGTTTGGAACCAGTTCTGTTTAAAAAATCAGTAGTTAGTACCACAGATACAGTAACTTCAATTGTGTAATATGGAATGCAACATGTACAGTATCCACAGGAAACTATAACATTTTTTTAAGAGGGCAGGAGGGGGTGGGGAAGAGGCAGAGGGAGAGGGGGTAAGCAGGGTGTAAATCACGGCTTACATTTTATCCTACTCAACCCAATTATCATTGCCTTCAACAAATGGACCTACTAGTACTGTAGCCCCAGTTTTAATTCCCTGTACCACCATAATGGCCTCAACATACGGTAGTATCAAACAGGGGCACACAGTCATATAATAATATTATAATAATATTCCAAACTTATCAAGCGCCTTATCAAATAAAATATAAATACTCTATGGCCTGCGCTGTACAAATAAAAGTTAAAATACAAACAAAGAAGTTAGTAAAACAAAATAGAGATAGTTATACTTAATATAAAGTACAGAAAATGTGCACACAGACAAAAAGATAAAAATTAGCATGAGTGTAAGAGTTAAATCCACACTAACAAAACAAGGAAGACTAAAATGTAGTGATGAATGTACAGTACTTAGGCTAATCCCAATGTTGTGCAGTCTTAAATACAAAATTGGACATGACTCGCTCGTTTACTTACTGGGATAACACAAATTCTTCAGTATCTCTTGGATCATGAAATTTTAATGTGGGTCTGAAAGAAAACAGAGAAAGAAATAATATAATTTTCACTTTGGTAGATGATGTTCCATGACGGGGAATAATTCAGTGTTCAAATATTATGTACCAGTTTTGAGAGTTCTGAATAGGATATCTTATAAAATACTGCATATTCTGTTTGCAAAAACTGATATGTCCATCTTTGGAAGTTGTCCAACGGCCGGCTACTATAGTTGTTTGTAACATCAAGTTGAGATTGCATAGTACTTATCTAAGTACTGTAAATACCCTCAATAGGTAAAATAATAAATTGTATCACAAATCATCCCCAAAGCTGATGTTCTTACCCACTGTACACATCTCTCCTACAGTGTAAACATTTGTAAACATGTTATCTTGCTCTATTTTTTCGTACAGCAAAAGTTGCTGTTCGGACAACCAAATACAAAGGCCTGGTTGTTCGATTGAAAACCAGAAGAAAGAAAAAACTGTTTTGCCCTGCTTAGGAAAAATATAAGGAACAATTTTCACAGGGCAATGATTGCCATAATGATGACAACAGTGTGAGAGTAGCTTGACAAATGACTTTAAAAGTTGGTAAAAACTGTTAAATTCAACATTATGAGGTATATGAAGTACTTAAATCAATTTACTTTAGCAATCTTTCATGAGTTGATTCAGTATCACAGATAAAAAGTAGTATCAACATCGAGGAAGGTATGTAATGCTAAAGATACTGTACCATGCATTTAAACGACATCAATGTACACTGTACATACCGTAGGCCCTGTAGTACTAGTAACAAACAAACCTTGAGCTGTAGTTGTGAAGTTTCCTCAGTAATCATCCCAATTTCACACCACAATTTAACAACTTCCATCAAATTCCATCCAGATGCATTCTAATGTTTTCACTTCTTCATACAGGATGCGTATTCAAACAAACCAACTAACCCTTCTGCAACGGTTCGTATCGAAATTTGAAAAAGTCTTCTCGGACCTCATGCAGTCTAATAACGAGGAAGTCTGACCTCGACAGGAAATTGTTGATTATTTGAATATTCATGAACTAGATACTATATACAGGAAGTGTTAGCTTGTCTGCAGAGACCTGATTGATTACCTTGCAAGATACTGTACTACAGATGTAACATTGTACAGTATACAAGAAGAGATGTTGACACGTAGTAACTATTTATGGACAGAGTGAAGTTAACATTGTCTGCCTTGGATGAAATAGATCTGTATTAATGCTAAATATGTGTGGGAATGATAGCAATTTACACTTTCATGTACACATAGATTTATAAACAGATTATATATAGCCTACTTATGATATGGACTTTCAATTTACAGAAAGTGGCTTGAATACAACTATTGAAAGAACTGTTCTTTTGAAAGCAAAAGAAAACCTGAAATTTTCATGTGTGCACAGAATTTTCAGTACTTTAGCTAAATTTATACTGTATTATAACAGTAAAGTACATTTCCGGTAACATCGTAAACATTTAATGGTCGTCCGAGACGACCAAATTTCTGTTGGGACAACCAACTTTAGCTCTGGTGGTTGTAAAAAGGTAAAATGATAAATTGGTATCACCCTAAATCACATACTGTAGGAGATACCAAAATAGAAAAACAAATATAGCGTCATTGTTGTTTTGTTTATGTTTTATTTTTTGTCTGGTATTCTCTTCACCAAACTTACACATCTCTCCAACAGTGTACATATTGATCATTCTTTGTTACTTTGGTAGATTTTTTTGGTCAACCAAATGTGATTGAAGGACAACCAGAAAAAAAATCCTTAAAAGTTTGCCCTGCGTAATCTTTGACTTCTGGTAATGTCTAACACACAATGGACTACAACAGCTGTTCATAACGTAGCAACTTTCTTTTATTCCTTGTTCCAGTTTTGGAATGTTAATCCTTGTTCTGTTATTCCATTATGTTTGTTTCTAATAATTAGACAGACATCTTCACTGGTGGACTACAATCATTACTCTGCCATTTTCAATTTGTAACCTCTGATATAATTTATAGGCCAAACTTACTGTTTAGCACTTTGTGAGAATAATTTACGGTACATAAACTTCACTTACTGTATTAGCTTTGCATTAATCTACTGGTGCCAAGTTTAAGAGGGGAAGGAGGGGGGGGGGGGGTGCAGTACACAGTGGGTACTGTTGAACATTCTACACCTGTAGAATACTAGTACAATACTACTGACAACAAATTAGAATTTATTTCAATTAAATTATATGGGGGATTATTTTTTAATGATTTTCATGCAGGTTTCCAACAGAAACGTACAAGAAAGGCTACAACTGAACAGCATACTATACAGTAATTGCAAGTTGTCAGTACAGTAGTTTAATACTGTGTTGATGACTATTAAATCTCAGTCAGAGACCTAATTAATCACAATTTATGATGTCAGAGGTAACAAAACACTCCCTCCCAATGTACACCTACTGTGCTCAACACAAACTAAAGTTCTAGAAAAACATGAAGTGTGTGCATTAGGCATTGAGCATTCACTTTGAAGTTCTTAGATTTGGTCTTAAGTACATTTAGTTAACAGGTTCTGTAAACAGTCTATTTGCTCAAGTGTGTGGGTTTGTTAGGCGAACAAATAAATGTATCTAACTTTTTTTTTTTAACTTTTAAAGGATAATTCAGACTGACAAAGATGATGCTAGGGTCTGAAAGTGTATCAATTGATAACTTATAAACCAATTGTCTCATTACTGTAACATTTTATAGCAAACTAACAAAAATTATATATAAACATATGTGTAGGTGTGTGTTGTTGACATGTAATGTTACTGTAGATGTTAAGTCTGTATGGTCCAAGCTACACTTTGACAAAAAAATCCTCAGAAATTCAGAGACAGTGCTGCTTAAGAGATGGCAAAGAATAATTTAGTGTTCCCATTTTGTATAGCAGTTTTCAAGGCTCTGGAATCTGTCAAATACTATATGGTACCTGTGTTAAAACAAACTGCTTTATACAACTTTGCTGCACCCGTGTAACGATTTGACTCTTTTGCATGGTACTTTGTGATGCGGTACTGGATAATTTATTCCCTGGATTATACTGTATCGCACTGTAGACTGGACATAATGGATATTCTGTGTACCTAACATATATGCTCTTTATTACTGCTCATTATCAGCAAATGTTATTGAGCTACTCATAAAAGCCTGTAGTAACTGATGGGTGTTGTAATTCTAGAAAATCCCAGTGAGAACTTGATTTTAGCCAACAGATATTTTACACACTTATTAATTTTTTTTAAATAGCAGTTTTGAAGGCTCTAGAACCTGTCAAATACTATATGGTACCTGTGTTAAAAAACTGCTTTATACAACTTTGCTGCACCCGTGTAACTATTTGACTCTTTTGCATGGTATTTTGTGATGCGGTACTGGATAATTTATTCCCTGGATTATACTGTATCGCACTGAAGACTGGACATAATGGATATTCTGTGTACCTAACATATATGCTGTGTATTACTGCTCATTATCAGCAAATGTTATTGAGCTACTCATAAAAGCCTGTACAGTAACTGATGGGTGTTGTAATTCAGGAAAATCCCAGCGAGAACTTGATTTTAGCCAACAGATAATTTACACACTTAGTAATTTTTAGAATTGTGAAATTGTAGGCCTGAACTTCTATATTTCTATTTATTTATAAACAGTTGCATGTGACCTACACTAACCATTCTGTATGCATTTAGGTTGCTTTTCTTATGTGTAGCCAAAGCATGAGCAAGTCATACTAGTATGAGCTAAGAAGTACAGTGGGAGGTCCAAAGTCCACTTAGGCCCAAACCTGCTTTCTAAGTATGGTAAATACTAATCATAGATGACGCAAAATGATTTAATTTACAAAACAAACAAAAAACAAAAATTCCACTGCTTGTAGTTTTGCAATACAGTATACAGTACTGTAGACCTAAATACAAGGCTTTACAGATCTTGTTTTATCAGCATGCAATCATGTGATGTTTAGTGACACAAGTTTGATAAATGTTCAATGCTACATAGTCCTGTAAAAGATAATGCATCCCTCAAATTTTCTGAGTAACAATCAAAGGATTAGTCAAGTTCAGGTAAATTGGAATCGTAAAAAACTACACATCCTTTGAGCAAACAGTGCATATCGTATGATTCTGATAGATGGTTTAAGAACGTCTTCCTGACAATAATTCAGACTGAGGCTAATTGCATAAAGATGATGTTCCCTCCTTAGATTGTAACAAGGGTTGTTAGTTGTACTGGTTAATACTGTGCACAGGTGTAGTCATTACAATCAAAGTTTTATACATTAAAACTGTGCATATTTTTTGTATTATGCTGTACTGGTACTAAACTGAAAGATATGAAAACTTACTCATGTTTTTCTTGCAGAATAAGTAGAACATATTCACTGTTGTTTGGGGGGAATAGCTGATGCTTGAGACAAGTATCATGACTTTAATATTAATAGTATGGACACTTCGAATTCCGGACACCTAAGCCTTAAAACACCCCAAAACTATATCTTCTGGTATAAATCACCTGAAAATATACTTGATATGGTGGGAGAAGTGTGTTATATTACGATACACGGCCAAACTTTCTTTCTTGCAAACTGTTTTCACGTTGTATTACAAGAAGATTCTTGTGATTGTGGAACTGGTATTTCTTTGCTAGAGTATTGCGAATTTTCGGACACACAGTCCCACAGTGTGGCGCTGGTGATAAAATTGGTGGCGCAGTTGCTCTTTCAGTAATTATAACAGACTTCATAGATCTCCGTCATTTTATTGACAAATATGTAAGTATTTACTTGCACACGGGTCATTTTGGAGAGAAAATAACTGTAGCTTCGTACTTTTTGGTGAAATTTGGCTCTTCCTGTAGGTTGTCATGGTGAAATCGTGCATTTCTTAGGGGTGTCCGAAATTCGCAGTGTTCCGAAATTCGCAATACTGACTATATTGAAATAGTGAGCTGGCTGAATAGTAAAGCAGATTTGGCTGTCAGTACTTTGGTAAACGATCTCTTACTAGTCTTAGGGCCTAGAGCATATATGTAAAATATTGTGTAGCAAATGCTGGAAGCACCTGTGATTCCTTATCTTAGCTTAAACTTAACATAAGTTAAGGCTAGCCTAAGCCAGTACTGAGCCCTATGTCTAATCATAAAGCCTATAATCATAGGCCAACTGTAGTGTACGCTTAATACTAGCTTAGGCTTTTGCTTTACACTCAGTCGATCGTTACTGTCTCTGTCGTCTGTGGTTTGCTGCTAGGAGTAAATCCGTCTGAAACAATTTGAGAAGGAATCTTTACCTTTCACTTCGTCCCCTTTTCTGGAAAGGGCTGGTTCTTTTACGATTTGCCATAATCCCTGCAGTCAATGGAGATAATCTCTCCACTGTGTGTCAAAGTAAGGGTAGCGTCTGATAATCTCTTGTTCATGTAATGCAGACATCACAGCAGACTATACGAAGAGAGGACGCTATAGCAAATTAGTGAGATCTGAGTGAGCTTGTGAATTGGCGAATGGTACTCGGTAGTCACATTTCCGTTTGGGCCTGAGATGTTACTGCATGACGATATGTTTACCATGCTTATTTTTTTAGTTTAGTTTAGTTTAGTTTAGTTTAGTTTAGTTTAGTTTAGTTTAGTTTAGTTTAGTTTAGTTTAGTTTAGTTTAGTTTAGTTTAGTTTAGTTTAGTTTAGTTT
>JAIPMN010003190.1:0-13250 GCA_020650975.1 Apostichopus californicus | reverse complement strand
AGCATCTTGTGGTATATCCCATCTAACAGTAACCTCACTGTGACCCAAAATAGTACTGGTGCGTGTCCAGATAAACCTGCCAATGACAACAAGAATAAGATCAAATTACAAACATTAATTGACTGAGAGTTCACTCTACTGAACAGCAAAGTATGTTTGGTAAATATGGAAGGTTCTTTATAGGTACACAACTAATACAGAGCAGGTAAAAACATGACATCACATACCACCAGGCAGGTACAGACATGACACCTCACATACCACCAGGCAGGTACAGACATGACATCACATACCACCAGGCAGGTACAGACATGACATCACATACCACCAGGCAGGTACAGACATGACATCACATACCACCAGGCAGGTACAGACATGACATCTCATACCACCAGGCAGGTACAGACATGACATCACATATCACCAGGCAGGTACAGACATGACACCTCACATACCACCAGGCAGGTACAGACATGACACCTCACATACCACCAGGCAGGTACAGACATGACATCACATACCACCAGGCAGGTACAGACATGACATCACATTCCACCAAGGCTTGAACCGAGCAGGTATTCATGAACAAAGGCCTATCATGCATTTATATAACTAGCTACACTGACCATAAACTAACAACCTATCACCTCCAAATAGCTTACCTTGTTGACCAATCTGCATCTGTGTAAATAGTTTTGAATTCTCCAGATTTGGAGTCTTTTAAATCCACCGACAAGAAAGTTTCACCGAGCTGTGTGATATAATGTACAAAATGACAAGTTAGCTTTACTATAGTCTCTCTGTTTGTGAGGTCATAGAACAAAGACTAACCCAGTGATGTACATTTCACTTATACCTTAAGGATGACATCTGGATGACACTTATAACTCAAGGTAGTTAATACTCAACCAAGAGCTTTTAATACATTTGTTTCAGTACACAATATCTCTATAAAGCTGATATAACTGCACAGGTCCCACAGACCTGTGTTGTTATGCTACTGTATCTAGATAGCATAGACTTACCCGTAGGTTATTGCGAGGGTTACCAGCTCTGAAGGTGACTTCTACAATGTCTGATCCCTGCAGTAAGAAGAAGACAAAACATGAACAGTGAGAGTTCTAATCTAATGACAGCTATCAATAGAATAAATTGCAATTAACTAATTGATTTTTTTTACAAGTAGAAGGACACCCCAAGCTTGAATTTCTAAGAGTCAACAATCATGAGGGAAATGTGATTAAGAGCACAAGAAAGCTTACAATGAGTGCAGATTAACAAGTCAAATCGAGTACCTTGGGGCGTAACAAGTCAAATCAAGTATCTTGTGATGTAACAAGTCAAATCAAGTATCTTGTGATGTAACAAGTCAAATGGAGTACCTTGTGGATTACCAAGTCAAATTGAGTACCTTGTGAATTACCAAGTCAAATTGAGTACCTGCAGGTAATTACTGCATGCATTATATTGCACCATAATATGAAGTGACTTGTGATGACTGTAGTGCATTACTCTGCTCATAGAGAGTGTTGTGGTCAAGTGGTTAAAGCAGTGGACTTGTGATCTAAGGATTGCAGGTTTGAGTCCTGGCAAGATCATTGCATTGTGTCCTTGGGCAAGGCACTTTATCTCCATTGCCTCTCTTCAACCAGGTGTATGAATGGGGACCTGTGAGATAAAACTGTCAGCTGGGCGCTGTTTAGCCGCTGCCATGTGGATGGATTGTCTCTATGTTTGACAGGTTATGGTTGACCGGGTAATATTGTAAGGCGCTCGGAGCCTTTGGGGAAGGCGCTATATAATTTTATGAAATTATTATTATATTATTATTGTCTTTGTGGTAAAGACTCACCTTTTTGTACGGCACATTATTTACGTCTTTAAGGACATCTCCAAAGTTGGTGAACGGAGGAACACCGTCAAATAAAACAGGTGGAAGAAATGTGAGTTGTTTACTCAGCAAATTTGGTGGTGTAGGTCCTGCTGGCAAACTTGATCCCTAAGAGAGAGACAGGGAACTTTTGTGAATGTATTCATGGTATAAATGTATATCAAAGATGTTCCACATATTTACATAAACTCGGTATTCCAAACAACACCCATCTGAGCAATGATTTAAATCAATCCCTTTTACACATCATATATATGTAGTTTAGTTGATTATTTTGCAAGAGTCAGGAAGCTTACAGAAGCAGATATGAACCATATCTCTATGTGATGATCTTGGATAACACTGACTTATAGCAAGCCTTGGTTATTCATTTAGTGTTCAGAGAATAATGGAGGCAGGGTTGTAACTGCCGCAAGAGAATCATCTCCCTGATGGGGTTGTAGCGTGAACAGTCTAACTGATACAATCTCTATTCACCTACAAGCTAGCTATACCATCTCCCTGGTGGGGTTGTAGCATGAACAGTCTAACTGATACAATCTCTATTCACCTACAAGCTAGCTATACCATCTCCCTGGTGGGGTTGTAGCGTGAACAGTCTAACTGATACAATCTCTATTCACCTACAAGCTAGCTTTACCATCTCCCTGGTGGGGTTGTAGCGTGAACAGTCTAACTGATACAATCTCTATTCACCTACAAGCTAGCTATACCATCTCCCTGGTGGGGTTGTAGCGTGAACAGTCTAACTGATACAATCTCTATTCACCTACAAGCTAGCTTTACCATCTCCCTGATGGGGTTGTAGTGTGAACAGTCTAACTGATACAATCTCTATTCACCTACAAGCTAGCTTTACCATCTCCCTGGTGGGGTTGTAGCGTGAACAGTCTAACTGATACAATCTCTATTCACCTACAAGCTAGCTTTATCATCTTCACAGGTAAAGCAATCATGTAAAATGCAATCCTTTTCCTTTTACCTTTTTCAGAGCCTTGGAGAGCTTTTCATACTGGTTCATGTACGCTTGTAATGTGTGAGGACCATAAATGGTTGATGCACCCTCATACCTTTGCACCTGTGGAAGTAGATTACAAATGCCATACATTTAGTTTCCTTTAAAACAACATATTTGTATCACATGTAATCTAGGACATCAGGAAAAGTTTCGTTCTGACAAACATTTGACACACTCAACTACAAAATGCAGTTCCACTCTGATATCTGAAGAAAGAAATTCTAAATTACTAAAATATAAGAACTTTAATACAGTTGAAACATTGTATCTACCTTTAATCAACCCAGCCATACCCTGACTAAATATTCATATATATAGAAAATAACAGTATGATATCTGCAATTATGAACAAATTATAAACAATTAATGGAAAGTCTGAGAGTTCTTCTTTATCAAATTAAGCCTCTTCCACTAACTGATCAGTAGATGCTTACTAGCTGGGTCATCTACTATACCATCAGCTGAGGATTTTCTCTCTATGGATTATGTCTTAAAGTAATCTTTAAGAATGAGGCCAAGCTACCTAAGGAAAGAATAATTCTCTGCCACTGTGAATCTCACCTGGTATTCTTCATACGTGGTTATATAATCACTGTATGTGTTTGACAGACCAGCAATAACTGTAAACAGGCTCTCTTCTGTATCAGATTTTAGAGCCTAGAAAAGCAAATGTAATAGATGTTTGCATTATACCTAAAGAGCTGAGCAGATAGCAATTGAATTTAGAAACAATACATAAAATGGTACCATCTACTTTCCCAAAAAGAAAGTAAAAGGCTTCTAATAATAAAAGTTTTCTTTTATCCTTTTTGTAACCCTTTCTCTATATTTTTATTTTCCATAGCTTCTTCCCTCAAGACTAAAGGTTGACAATGGCAATTTCTTTTTATATATTTGACAATTCTTCATGGCAAGTCTATAGCAACCACATAACTTTTATTCTCTCAACTGCCTTTTGTATTGGTTATGATGGTTGCACACTGTAACAACAACAGCCTTTGTATTGGTTATGATGGTTGCACAATGTAACAACCGCTGCCTTTGCAATGGTTATGATGGTTGCCCACAATAACAACAACATGATCACACTGTCAAAAGTACAGTGTATAATGAATGTTAGTGGTCTGGTTGAAATACAGATTTAACATAGCTAGATATTGATTAAAGGAGTTGTTCAATTAACAAATTACCTTCTTGACAGTATTCATCATTCTTCGTCCAGACATGGTCCTGTTAAATATGATAAAGAGAAATTTAGAAGCAAAGTTTAGTCTCAAGATGGATTCTGAAATTAATCTTTGACTGTATCTGTGTAATTCTCCTGGTTATATTAACTTAAGTAAATTGTCAATACATAAACCAACTGAAGAGAAACCATTGGACCCGGAAAAAGCACTTTATCAATAATTAAGGGACTAAAGACTTAAATCAAACTCATAGGTATTGCAAATAAACCATTAAACAAAAAGTAAACCCTCACGTGAATTCTCCAGGCACTGGAATAATGACAAGCTGTCCAACTTTCAGCAGCATGGTGTCCACAATGTTGGGTGACCATGAATATGGAAAAGTGGTCTGAAAACAGAAATGCTAACAGATATTTTAAGGCTTAATTCATCACCTGAAAGCTCTCTTCGACTAAGAGGCATAATTCTTAGCATGTGAGTGACTCCCTCCCTCACCCCACCCCCAAGTCCTGCTCCAAGTCACGCTAACAAATCTGCTCAACCGTGAGTAAACATTGATATTGAGAGGCACATACTTTCTGATGAAGTTAAACCTCCAATATATAAAGAAGAAAACCTTCATCTGGTGTCGATAGCCATGTAATTTTTCCAACTGTAACTTGAAGGGTCAAGAGGTTATCAAACATTACACATAAACAAAAGTAGTTCCTAATATTTCTGCTTGGTAACAATCTTCATTCAGCCCTTCCCATTCTGCAATTCACAAGTTGAGGACAAACTTTGATTTGTAGGGATTACATACATGAGGTTGTATAGACTTTAACCGAGTAAATTCAAACGAAGGAAGTATGCTAGTTATATCTGAGAATACTCCACTCATTTACCCTTCCATGACTGACTTTAAACGTACCTCTCCTGTTGCCAGCAGAATTGGCTTTGGCTTCTGACATTCAATAAGTTCCTTGGATGGTTTCTTGATCAAATTCGTTATTAAATTCCAAAAAGGGTTCGATGATGTTGTTCCTGATAAAGAGGAAATATAAGAACTAGCATCATTACAAAATAATGTTGTGGTAACCATGGCATTGCAGAATACTTATGGCAGCAACATCACCACATAAAGGACTAAGACTTTGGTATGTATGACATGCAATACACTCCTAAGTTTAAGAGATTGATAATATAAATCTATGATAGGGTAAGCTCTAATGTAAATAATGTTACAACTGAGTATGAATAATGACAAAATATATTAGCAAAGGAACAGAGAGGTAGGCATAAAAAACTGGTTCTTTCTAATCAAACATTCACAAGAAGATATGAGAAAGTTTATTAACAAAACCCACAACCCCCCCCCCAAAAAAAAACCCCTCCCCCAAGAACTATTGTTTCGCCTGAGCTTCATAAATGTTTGATTCTGCACAGAATCATTCTGCTAAGGGTTATCTACACTTTATAAACCAGCCAATAGCAATGCGAGTACCACCTACAAACCCCTTGATGATGAGGGTCATATCTTTAGATCTAGAGATGAAATAGTCTTCTACACTCAACTTTAGTTGAATATGCCCTACATAATGTAAACATAAAAGAAAAAAAGACAAATACTGTGCTGGTTTGGATTTTCCTATTATTGATATATATGTCTTTCAGTGACATGAAAGTGGAAGTTGTCACATGAGAATCGTACCTTGTGTGAAATCAAAGGCCCCTGGACCGTCTGTTGTGCCTGCTGCAAAGCTGTAGCCCATGGATGGTTTACAAGTTTTACCCTAGCAAATGAAATTGAAAACCTGAATCAATGCAAATCATTAAGATCAGAGTGACAGCCGTCCCAGTGGTTACTTACCATTAGGAGAATTTAAGGCAGCATTCAAGTGTTACTTATGAAGAAAAGTGTGAAAAATACAAATTATTACTCACAGCAAGCAATCAATAAATCACTTGTTAGAATTAAAAATTAGTAATACAGCAACTGATTATAACTGATTGTACAAATCAAAATAGACAAATACAAATATAGCTTACAGAACACCTAGTAACTTACAGAATATGAAGCATTGTAAGGCACGGTGACGTTGGTCATATCAACAAACTGATGAATGGAAGAAACAGGGCCAGTCAGACGGAATCCACCTTCATTCCACAGACCCTGCAAACGTAGAGAAGTTGAATCTTAAAGGTCAGCAAAATCATACAGATCTTATAACAGAATAAAACTATTCCAAAGTCATGGATAAGTTTGTTTGAAATGGGGAAGGATAGTATTAAACTACTTTGTAAAATAAACTGTAGATTCATTTCTGGTTTACAACGAAAAGATATTAACAGTTATTTCACATACAAGTGTATCATCCAGCACTATACATTATAAAGAGGGGTTAGATGAGCACTCTTGAATTGTAGTGTGGGTTAAGGGGTAACCAAGGTTGTGGTCAGTGAGTAGGGGTGGGGGTTAGATGAGCACTCTTGAGTTGTAGTGTGGGCTAAGGGGTAACCAAGGTTGTGGACAGTGAGTAGGGGTGGGGGTTAGATGAGCACTCTTGAGTTGTAGTGTGGGTTAAGGGGTAACCAAGATTGTGGTGAGTAGGGGTGGGGTTAGATGAACACTCTTGAGTGGTAGTGTGGGTTAAGGGGTAACCAAGGTTGTGGTGAGTAGGGGTGGGGTTAGATGAACACTCTTGAGTTGTAGTGTGGGTTAAGGGGTAACCAAGGTTGTGGTCAGTGAGTAGGGGTGGGGGTTAGTTGAGCACTCTTGAGTAGTAGCGTTGGTTAAGGGGTAACGAAGATTGTGGTGAGTAGGGGTGGGGTTAGATGAACACTCTTGAGTTGTAGTGTGGGTTAAGGGGGATCAACCAAGGTTGTGGTCAGTGAGTAGGGTTGGGGGTTAGATGAGCACTCTTGAGTTGTAGTGGGGTAAAGGGGTGAACAAGGTTGCAGTGAGTGAGGAGAAATTGAGGGTTAGATGAGCATTCTTGAGGTGTAATGGGGATTAAGGGGTGACCAAGGTTGCGGTGAGTGAGGAGGGGTGGGGGTGGAGGGTGTCATCAAATAAATACTTAACACATGCATCTTGTAAAATATTATTTCTTGGCTTCATGGTTTATATCACTGTCTTGTCTTTCTTGACAATAGAGGTACTTACCATTGCTTTGTCCTTCTGTCTACTGCCAATGATTAAGGTACTTTCAAACATGTCCTTACCAGGTCCAAATGCAATGCATTTCTCATTCTGTACAAAGAAATGTCAACATTGCAAATTACAATATACATTGCTTTATTTATTAAAGCATTTTGCACAGACAAACAACTCTCCCCCACTCATGCAAACAGATATGTAAGGTTACTTTTACATTGTTCCTCCTCCCGCCCACACCCCCAGGACCCTTCCCACCAATGTGTTTCTACCTTCAGTGGTTTAGTTGTGTCCATTGGTACAAGCTGGTGACATTCAATAGGTTATGCTTTGTCACAGACTTCTGTGCTGTGTACTTTGAGTTTACATTTGGGTCTAATATTTATTGTCAGCTCTCTTTAGATTCCTGTTTCTATGTTTCACTGTCCACAATACATACATATAACCAGCTAGCTACTTTAAGTATTATCTGTTTTACTCAAAGGACTTAAATTCTTTTTTAGCACTTGAAACATCATATTTTACTTCCTTGTTCATGTCACATTTCCGTTTCTATGCAGTTAGGATCAAGTTGTGTCCTTTATGATTGTGTCATCACATTTTATTTCAGCTCTAGTTAATTTAAAATATAAGAATTAATTTTTATTTCCAACAGACGAAGAAAGAGTAAAACTATTGTACCTTTCCTCCACATGTACTGGAATCACGCTCACATGGTTTGCCAGTATCAATGCACTTTGCTCCTTGTGTGTTTGGAGATACATCTCCAAGATGACTCTGTGCAAAGGCAGCAACAAAAGGACCCTGCAATACACAGAAAAGCAATACAGAAATAAAAGTGTCCATGGAAGCAAGGAATAGAAGATAGGAAGATTGTCAAAGAGAATGTTGAATGTTACCCTGATAGATAAACTGTGTACACTACTGAGAGAATAACAGTTTACTAATTATAATTGACAACAGAAACAAATAATAGCTGAGATATCTCTTGACTTCCCAGTAAGGGTGTATAGTCAGTCATCTACTGCTTTGAAAGGATACTGCTACAGTACTGTAATTTAATGTTTACAGTAAAACTACATAATATAGACAGTGGTTCTAAATACATGGTAAATATGAGGGCAGCTACAGTATACAGACTTTAAAGCAGCATTTTGCGTTTGGTCGCCGTTTTCTACTTTTTGACATGTCCATCAAGTTTTTTACATATATCAATCACAAAACAGCAAACTTAGATATTAGCCAAGTTTTTCCCTGCCAACAACGTTAATTGGCGAGTAATTAAGGATATTTGCAGATAATGAGAAAAGTGACCACGACAAATTCCACATTTAAATTAATCGCATACAGTTTCCCTAAACCCACTAGTTTGAATTCAACCAATCAGAGATGCAGGTTTAGTTATGAGCCGTTGCTAAAAATAGATTCAAGACTTTGCGTTGGTACAACCAGGGAGTTGTTATGGGACTCCCTGGTACAACTGCCATATAGACTGTACACAAATCAAGCATGGTGTTGTATTACGTTTCGGTCAATGACGTTCGTAGTGTTTAAATATTCATATTATGGGCGAGGTTTATTGGGATCCCAACGGAAGATATCTTGGAGAAAAACAAAGTTGAAAGTCGCAAATTTTTCGACTTTTATGCCACCATTTGAAGTAAGATTTAAATAGATAAGCTAGTTATGTATGTCGTTATGGCATAGTGGAGTCAGTGAGGTTGAGAAAAATCATAGAAAAGGATGCAAAATGCTGCTTTAAAAGTCAAATGCAATCAACTTGACATGATGTAATATATGTGAGTGTCACTGTATTGAACACTGTGGATTCCTATTACAACAACAAAGATCATACAGTTTGCCTGAGGCAAGTGTTGAGTATTAAATTACTTTGCCAGTTTTTCCCAGACCATTGAATTCTTGCTCCACAGAATAGGACGCAAATCCTTTATTATCTCCGCTGATGAGGTGATTGGTGTTATTCATACTAGTGCCATGAACAGCGAACCAGCTAAAATACGAAAAGAATAAACAGATAGGTTAAGTGCAAACCAAGTCCGAGGGGTTACATTTCAATGCTGACTGGCATAAACCATACTAAATATAAGAATAACAGTTTAGATAGGAGCTTAATATATGGAGAATAGAAAACCACTAATAGAAGCATACACCCTGACTGAACTCAATCATGATCTAGATATAGGGATCAGAAGGGCTTGGGTGGGTGGGGGGGGGGGGAAGGCTAGCATACCAATTTATTGGACAAGCCACAAAGGGAAGTGAGGTTCAAGAGAGGAAGACCATCAGGAGAAGGGTTAAGTACAATTTCAAATTAACTGAATGAAATACTTACTTCAGCATTCCAATAGAAACATTATTTACAGTGTCAATGATTTTCAGATTTGTCATTGTATGGTCAGTATTGGTATCATATCTGTGAGGAAAACAACAAATAGAGGAATAAGAATGGATTTACTTTAGCTGATTTGTCTTATGAGAAGCAGGAAACCTACAACAGGATGCATATCTATCTAAGTACTTTGCCCTTTATATATGGTTCCAGTAATGCCTAAACCTTGTTAAATTTATTTGTGTACCTCTGGGAGCTAACACACTTTAATAACTGATGCCACACATTTAAAGAGAGGTCAGGAATACTTTAAATGTTGAGGTATCATGTATGATTCCAGAAACTCATCACTTGAAAAGTACATCTGGACAGCAGGATGCTGCCTCTTTAAAGATCTTCCACTTACAGCATTTTTTGCTAATATTACTACCCCAGTACTTTAGTTAACAATAAATGATTCGGTCACAAGGACACCTTGCAATTACATTATACTTGGGACATCTTTTTAAGGAAAAAGCAATTATGATGCTTACATGTCCCGTTCTTTAGCAGGATTTGCTTCATAGGCAGTGGGACTTCTGTTGATATTGGCATCTTTAAGATCACCTACTGATACATATATGTCTGCTGGCTTCATGTTCTTATCAGCATTGACTATACTCTGTTGGAATAGTAGAACCAGAGCAATGTCATGTTTAAGCTATATGTGCATACTTACAGACTTTCACTTCTTACAATGTGTCGGTTGCATTCTCTTCATGTACTTAATTAAGTGGGTTCTTAAGTTGTTTTTCCTACAGTGTGTGTTACATTCTCTTTGTGTATTTAATAAGTGGTTATTTCTTACAGTGTGTTGTTTTTATTCAGTACTAATCACATGTGAACAACTAATTGGACTAGTTCAGACTATTATTTCATTATTTGAAATGAAACCTGAAAGATCAAGGCTCAAAATTACCATATTGCCATATATGATATTAGTATTGAATAGCATCAGAGATATATCAAAATCAAAAGCAGCCTCAATTAATCTTCCAATGGTCTTCACTGTGAATAAACAGAGACACACAGGCATCTAAAGCACAAGAAGGCAAATGAAGATGTAGTGTGGCACATAGAATAGAAATTGAACTACATGTAGGAAGAATGCTGACACAGTGTAATGCCATGCGTTTAAGCAGCGCAGCCTTGAAAATAGTGAGGGCGCTTTGCGTTGTATGGCAAAAAGCCAGATCATTTGTACGTCTTCATATATACATTGTGCGTTTGACTTTGAAATTGAATTTGATTTTACCTGTTTTTTCGAAAGAGTAGGTTTACTTTTCACAACAGAGACAAGTAATGGCAACCAGAGTGGTAGGTACTATACTCCTGACTGAAGAACCAACTTTTGAAAACTTTCATTTCACCTCTAATGACACAATGCCACTTTTAATGTCTGGAAAGTGTCATTTCCGGTATCTGAGAGGCACATGTCAAACCTTTTTCTTGCTTGCATAACTTTAATGCACAACTCAGATAGTGTCATAGTTGTCCCTGGCAAAAGCTACCCTCCCTACCCCCCCCCCCCCTTTCCACACAAACCTTCTTTTGTGTTTTACTTCCATATTAGTCTGTGGATGCAGTTCTAAGTTTAATGTTATTGTTGCAAAGTGGGTAGTAGTTTATGCAGGATAAGAGATCCCACCTTATGAATTGAGAGTGCAAAAAGTTTGATGCATGTTTATATTCAATCACCTTCATCAACGGATAGGATGTTAGCACTAGTGGATTGAGTGTGTCGTTTTGCCTACAAAGCTTTGTCCGAACATGGTTAGTGATATCATTAGGCCTTAAAATCATAGTTGAGTAAATTTAGGCAAATAGCCAATAAATGTACTGTGCAGAACATACCTGAGTACGCTTTGGCCTACCTCAAAACTCAGAGTAAAGGCTAGGCCTATACTGCTTATTATGCCCGGCCTTTGGCCAAATATACAGTGTTGGGAATATGTTGCAAATGGAGGTTGTGTTTGAATATTTGTACAATAATAGACTGAAATATTTCAGGCTTAAGTTATGACCTAGGCTAACCTAAAGTTAGCCCGAGGGGCAAGGCTACGTACATTGGCCAAATGAGTAAGGCTAAACCTATACTTTCCTAGTATTGAATTGTTAGTGATAAGCCCAGGACATCATAACCGTCATTCCATATTATTCTGGCATGTGGATCTATCGTTAGGGATACAGTTGTAAGTAAAATGAGGTGGTGATTATTGTTGTCATTAGGTTTTAGTCATAGGCTTATCGGATCCGCAAGCCGTAACCGTTGTAGACTAACTATAGTATATATGTCCCAATGGTACAGCAGCCGAGCAGACGACACTCGTAAATTAAATAGATTCCTGTGTAATTGCTTCTACTTTCGCTTCCTAAGAATTACCTGTGAAACTGCAGTCCAATGCCACATTTTTGAAGATTTTGGCACCAAAATGCGGCACACGATATCACCATTTCGAGTGATTTATGTCAACTTTATCATTTTAGTTTATATGTCAAAGACGTAGTGTTTGTATTCTTGCCGTACAAGACGCAAAGCGCCACCAGTTGGATGAGTAGCTTCAGTATATGTCGCATGACGTTATTCTTCCAAGTTCTTTCACCTAACCACAGTGATGTCATCTAAGCTGAGAACCTAATCTGCAATACTTGCTGTCGATAAGTGGTATCAAACAATCAGTGGCGTAGGAAGGTACTTTTGAGTGGGGGGAGGGGGGCTGAAGACTGATGGCCGGCCTGGGGGAGGGGTCTAAGGGGAAGGGTTAAATTTTCACTGGGGGGGGGGGGCTGGCGCCCCAGCCCCCGGTTCCTACGCCCTTGGGACCTAGTAAATGATTTGACGTGTGACTCGACCACAGTTGACTTGAGCCTTGACCCAAGAGTGACTCGTTAGTCGTTGCAACTGCTGTTTGGACAATATAGTGTATTGTTTAGACACTAACTACATAGCCTACCAGGAGCAATCTCATAGCTTCCTGACTGTTCCATCGGCAACTTTTCTCTTTCTCTGGAATCCAAATATTTGCTCTCTTTATATTTATTCTAAATCGATCACTGATCTTGTGAGCAAAGCTGGCTTTTCTTCGCAAGTTCTCACCTTGGGAAAAATCTACGGTTACTGATTGAATTGAACTTCAACATCCAGGGGCGGGATTTTAAGAAAGGAGAGATTGAGCCCTGAGGTCGTCGAATCCGTCTCCCATGTAGGGGGTCTGCGGTTGTGCTAATAAATACTTTTTGTGTGGGGTTGGAAAGAGAGGGGCCCCCTCCCTCCTGGTTGGGCGCCTGCGATCATTGGCTATTTCTTGACGTAAGGTTTACATCAACCAGGGAGTTGTTATGGAACATAACAACTCCTTGCATCAACTAGGCGGTGTGAAGCGTTAAAGTGCCCGTAGTATAACTGAGCACCCGCCGCTATGCAGCTGTTAATCCTGGGATAGGTTGGTGTTCTGACATTCTGGTGTGATAAACTAATGAGTTGCTACTGACTATTTCTCCTGGAGCTTCGTTGACTTCATTTTCCACCCCCCCCCCCGATGTGCGTCACGAAATATGATAATGCAAGAACTTTTCGACGTACATCCCGCTGCCTTAATAAGTCCAGTGAATGAATCTGGTGATAAATC
>JAIPMN010003189.1:0-10910 GCA_020650975.1 Apostichopus californicus | reverse complement strand
CGGTATACTTTCATTTGTTTTAAACAATTAAATTAGACATGTCTTTTAGGGAAAGTTTTGTTTTGTTCTCAATGCTGGCTTTCTTCTTTGTCCTGATGCCGTTGAAGTAAATGTAGATTTTGTTTATATCATTCTCTCATGGAATACTATAACAATAAAACGAGGCCAGATGAAAGTTTAAAGTTTTACATCCCTTGTTGTGTTTTTCAGTCTTCTAGTATATCAGTGGTAAGATTATGGCTTCATAGTCAATGACTTATCTTATTTTTCAATTACATTTGGAATACTGCCAGTCATTCTAGAAACATAAGACAAAAATATTAGAACCTTTGTACTTGTACCGCCTCACAGGGGTTTTAATCCTACTGAGTAAGGATGGCATATAATATACATTTTGAGTGGTCGAATGAGAACTGTTTTTCAGAATAAATAAAAAATACGTTTGTTCCATATACGTCATATGCAGTGCAAACATTTGTTTTCGTTATAGATATATTTCCAAATTGTTTCTATTTAAAACCAACTAACGTTACCCCAATCAACATAATGGTACTAACCACAATTTCAGATACATGGACTATTGTATAGGGAGTGCTTGGGATAATCTTATTAAAAATGATACTGATGTCAATAAATGTCTACATGACTCTGCGCCTATTTATTTAATCAATGATATAATTAGTTTCCTTCCCTCTATAGCCATTGCACTCAAACCGAAAACTTAAACAAAATTCGCTGATTGCTCATTTGTTAAATGTTGCCCTAAATTATGGAACATCCTACCACTATAGAACTCCGTGTCATTCCTTCTATTAAAAGACGTCTAAAACATTTTCTCTTTAATAATTCCGATGAATACTTCTGTAAACTATCAACTGATTACTCTTTTCTCCTATCTTTATTTATATTTTGGTTTAAGCACGGCCGTGCATGCACTTCTTGTGTTGTCCGCTAAATAGAGGTCATGCTTTAACCCTTAATTTATTCATCTGTTTCGTTAGTAATTTGTTGTCGTTGTAAGCGCAATTGAACACGTCTTGACTGATAAGAGTGACATATTAATTTGGTATTATTATTATTATTATTCATTACTTATATGTCCAAACTGAATTGTCTGTGCATATGCGTCCCTTGATGTGTTTGTTTGCGTTTCAGTTTGCCACTAAAGAAGATTCTGATAGGATCAAAAAGTAAGGCGCTCTAACTTTAACATAGCAGTTTACTAACAGTTGTTTTCTCTCTAGGTAAGAATGTCGAAAGATGTCTCCTGATTATTCTTAAACCTTTTTTTTAAACTTTAATACCAGAAGAAAATGAAGCATGAAGTGATCAGTGTTACCCTTTTTTGTTTATCATAACTAGAAGGAGGATTTAAGTGAATATTTTTACGACATCCAACATACTAATATTTCGATGTGTTATGCACCATTCTGATGGATCAACGTGAACTTTAGTCCTAGGCATGTTATTGTATCAACGCAGCTATTTACATCTCAACCTTGTTGTGTCAAAGTAAATGTTTCAACTGTTCTTGTATGTAGCTCATATATTCTTTCATGGAACTAATGGAAAAATTACAAAGAGGAATTTGTGCTGGAAAACATAATTTCAGTGTCTTTGCTTAACTGTCCTGGTATATCAACGTACTAACTCCGTTCTGGTGTATCGATGCGACTATTACAGCTGCATATGATTGCCTTAAAGTAAGTTTTATTCTATAGACAAGTAACCTCATTGATTTCTTATGCAACTAAGACATTTTTTGAAAGAGAATTTTGTGAAGGAAATATTAATTACAGATTTCTTGATAAAACTGTCCTGGTTTATCAGCTTTATTAATTTCAACGTCCTGGTGTATCGACGCTACTTTATTCATCTCTCTGCTGTGCTAACAAGAATCTTTGTTCTGTGTATACGGGTGATGTTTACACCTCACCTCCATATGTATACACCTTTTTGAGGAGGACTGCTCTTCCTATTTTCGACTTTTGATCGCCATCGATTTTCAACACATTTGGAATTTGTGTATTAAAATAAATGTTATCATAATTCTCCAAGGAACTGTTGGAGTTGATCAATGTTGATTCTATAAAGGGTTAAATCTCACTACATTATCAAATGTTGGTTTCATTGGGTGAATACCTTCACAGAAATCCAGAGAAGACAAGTTCATTCCTAACAGCTCTGGGTTGTATATCCGCAAAATAAAGGTAACTTGGAAAGCAGAAGAATTGTATCAAACTTAGAAAACAATAATTGTAATATCCGTAATTAACGAAGTTAAAGAAACGATCAAATCATTTAAGTAAGGTTCTTACAAAGACTGGTATCTTCCTGCTCACGATCTTATCACTCAATATGTGCGTTATAGTAGTTTTAATCCAGACCCTCTCACGTTCTTGACTCATTTTGTTACTGGGCTGTCTTTTTGCCACAAAATGGCCAATAAGGTTTTATAATTCAAGGACAATGTCTCAATACTTTATTCTCGCGACATTGACATTTCTAGTTTTGAAAATATGTTCTAAAACTTGTGGTTTATATTGGCATGTATATGATGACTGCGAGAATCCTACCCCGTCCAACTGTTGTCCGTTGTCTAAAACTCTAGTTTGCAGCAAACTTATGTCAAATAGTTCCGACCAGTTTGCAAAGGAACTCTCTCATAAGTTGACGGATCTGTTCATAGCCAATAGTAATTCAACATTTATTCAAAATGGTGACTGGCGATTTCTCGCCGGTCTGAGTAACTTAAGAGAGTTATCCTTTATTAACAATGGTAATATGTTGCTTGATAATATCAAGTCGATATATTTTCGAAATTTGACGAAATTGAAGAATATTTACATAAATCATAACAATATCGAAACACTGTCCACAAGAATTTTCCAAGGCGTTATGAGTTTGGAAAACTTATATTTAAGTAACAACGGTATCATTGATATTGGTAATGTTTTTCCAAATTTAACTTCTGTAGAAAGCCTGAATTTATCGTTTAATCGATTGGTAGTTGTTAAAGACGATACACTACGTGGATTTAGTTCGCTTAATATTTTGAACTTATCCCATAACAAGATATCAATGTTTTCCCTTAATATACTTCAATATCTGCAAAATTTGGAATCACTTGATTTAGATGACAACGAGTTAGTGTTCTTTACTGGAACATATGTTTACCATAAATCTCTTAAATATCTACGATTAACAAATAATTACTTGGTTAACTCAGATTCAGCATATTTCTACGGATTTACGTTACTGCGTTCTGTCAGTCTCAGCCATAATAATATTTCAAATTTGCCAATAAATTGGTTTAATAACAACTCTTCATCAGTGGTTCAACTTGGACTAAACAATAATTTCATAGAAGATATTTTTTCACCATTCTTTTCAAAGTTCCCTAACGTTGAAGATATTAACTTGTCTGGTAACCTTATTAAAAACCTTGTTGATCCATCCCTTTTTAATCAAAATATAAAGTTAAGTGTTCTTTCACTTGAATATAATAAGATAAAGTCGATCAATCCAAACCTTTTTTCTAACAATCCCAATCTTCGGTTCCTCGATTTGGCTGGAAACCAAATCGAATTTCTTGACGTTGACACTTTAAACAACTTGCATGGATATACAACATTGAACCTTTTAGATAATCCTATAAAGTGCGATTGCTATGCAATTCATTTAAGAGACTATTTACTAATGTCTCATACTCACGAGAGACTTTATCCTAGTTGTGCAACACCCAATGAATACAATAATCAAAAGATTACCTCAGTAAATCTGAAAAGATGCGAAACAGATCACGAGAAAACAACATTGACTCATATTGTATCTGTAACAGTGAGCGGCGGTACTACAGTAGTTGATCATGATATAAACGGTCTGTTGATAGTATTCGGTTTATTTATGATCACATTGTTTCTATGTCCAATACTTTTAAAGTTAGTCAGAAAGGTTTGTGTGTCGATAAGTGAAGACGTACCAACGTAACTGGAGAAGGATAAACAATTGGACTACATCAAAATGGTAACTGTAAAATCATATTACCTTGAAGTTGTTCACTTTAAAAGTAAAGAAAAAGTACGTAAAGAAATTCTGTTGAGTATTTCTCACTTTTTTTATACGTTTCAATAGAAATGATCGTTGAGGAATAAGTCAAATTATTATAATTTAACTTCTCACAAAAGGGCATCAGCGCTACTACATACAATAATTATCAAATAAGTCTAAATAAGTAAAATAATGTTAAATTTATGCATTATGTAGAAGAACCTGTCACTCCACCTAACATGTTGATCTCCTTAGGTTACTTATGAAGCAAAGAAAATGAGCTATCGTTGATGACTGTAGATTTTTAAAACCTAATTGAAGCCCACTTGAAGTTCATATTAAATTATAGTATGACACGAATTTCGTTACACTGTCAAAATCAATTTTATATGATAAAGTTTCTTTATCAATGAAATCATAATCATAGTGTTACCAAACGGTTTGTTTGAATAATTAACGATCGTCTTTTTTTAAGTTCCTAACGCAAGTATTGTGGTTTGAATTAATGTGTTTCTACATGACGTATATTTGTATCGTAGAATCACTGTATTATTTTCAATGTTTACTATTCTGCGCATGTCTCTACTATGTTTAACATAAACGACTATTCCAATGTTATGAATAATGCATGTTGACTGGATTTCGTGAACAGGTAACCCGGGGTTAATAAATGACTGAATGATCCTTTTTTTTTTGGCTGTTACTTTGATATATATATTATCTTTATTATCACTTTATTCAAATAATACTTATGATTAAATGTAATAAAATAATTCGTAGTCATTGTACATAACTTTTAAACGGTTTTAAATAAACTGCAACCAATGCATATTGATATCCGTAACCTTAAGTCTCGTAAAAGTTTGTAAAGCTGTATGTGTTAATTTGGTGAATAAATCCTGGTATATGTACTCATTTTCCGCTGAGTTATAGTCTGAGTGTGCCTCTCGCGGCAGCATCGTATTCAATATATATTCCAATCGGAGATTCGAGACAAAACGGTACACTAGTAATATATCATACTTAATAGTTTGATGTGACTGAAATATATCATGTAACATTACAGAGCACTTAGAAATTTGATAAAAATAATTACATTGATGATAATGAATACTCGTATGAATGTTTCATAAATCTTTCAACTTTGTGCAACATGGGAAAAAAATTAAAAGAATTAATCCATCATTACCCCGATTCCTTCTTTTTATCTATCAGTTCATTCCTTACATCATACAGCTTTAAAATAGAGTCGGATATGAGTATGTACTTACCGAAAACTGATTGATGACAGATGATAATTTATATAGCAAATTCAGTATCAAATATCTGCTCACCTTTAGAGGATTGTGTTGGAAGATTACCGTGAATGTGAATGGGGAAAAACTTCAAACTTCCATGGCATATATATGACATGCGACTCAAAACTGCTTAATTATTTAATCACATCGTTTCCTTGATTCCAATGTTTTAAAAAAAAAACAATGTTTTGGAATACCATAATGTTCCGCTTGAGATCGACGACATTGTTTCTGCTAAAAGAAGTTTACTTGCGAACGTCGCAAATGATGCTCACGATCTTTAGTTTAGCTCAGACTCCGAAAATTATGTTAACGGAATTTCTTTCTTTTGTAAAATTCAGAAGTCGGTCCCAAATTACTATCATGTCAGTCAAAACATTTGAAGCCGAATTCAGCGTGGTTAGACCTCTCATAAAAACGAAAATAAAAGTAAAAAACAAACCAAAAAACGTATTGTTCATTCTCTTTGTTTCTCATTATGTCTTCACTTCCTAGATGAGTATTGTAATGTTCTCCCAATCAGGATGACTCGGATTTTACTAGAAACATTAAAATGTTTCACAATTCGTGTTTGCTTTTGTATTCGGCCATCTTTTGAATATCTATTTAGTGGCGCTATTACAAATCAAACACATAGTAATAGGTTCCATTACCAGTACGCAACATCCTTCCTTTTTTCAGAGAGTTAACCACATGGTAATGTTTAACAAACAAAGAGGATAAAAACAATTTGTTTTAATGAAAAGTACATAACTTGAATATTAGGTAGTTGCTCTTTCAACAATGAATACACAAAATCAATTAACACACTTAACTCACTTGTTGAAGTTAAGACTAAGTTACAATAAAAATAGTCATGGTAATAAACCAGTTACTAAAAATAATCATCCAAGAACCTCGGAGGATGCTGAGTACGGACTTGTCTGGAGTCTGTAACAAACTCTCCCAATCAGTGGCGGAGCGTCCATACAGCCAGGGGGCGGATGCCCCCCCCCCCCTCCCTGACGGACTCAAATGGACTGTTGGCGCCCTTTTCAGCTTTTTACCACTTTTTACTTATTCGCGATTATTGACTATTTTATTGCGCTCTCATCTACCTATTGACGTTTGTCACATTTTGTTGGTATAATTTTCTGACAAAATGCTCTAACGGCTATTTATTCTTCGTTTATCTGCAAATTAGCAAGGCCCGGAAAGGGTCATTTCCGGCGATCTAGGTAGTATCTTTACTCAATAAACGTTCTGTACTCTCCGCGCCAACCTGTGGTGGCGCTCCGCTTAGATAGTGTCGAAAGCGCCCCTACAGACCATTCTCGCCCCCTCTGACCGATGCCCCTAGCTCCGCCACTGCTCCCAATCATTGCGCCTCTATGTTGCGTATCAAATAATGGTTCTCTTTGATCACCACTACCTGGATTAGTATAACAAATCTCACCTTGGTGATACTCCTTCAAGTGTGAGGCATTTGTTTTATACTTCACACCTTGGGGTGATTGAATGGTGACTTGAGCGTGGTGCATATCTACAACCTCAAGCGTTTTCCTTGGCATTTCTATTGGTGTCACTATAATCTTTTGATCTTTGTTTCATTTCTGCATTCCTATCATACACTGAAACGTACGATTAAACAAAAGTTCTGCCGGTCTCACTCCGGTTGTACTGTGTGGGGTAAAACGATATGCCACAAGAAAATGATTCAATTTACTTCTCAATCCTTCTTTCCGAGTTGGGCAGGGATTTTAGGAGGGTACGATTCTGCCTCTTCACCTCACCATTAGCCTGAGGCCAACATGGTGTCGTCTTCCTATGACTAATACCGCAAGTTTCTAAATACGATTCAAATTCACCAAAACAAAAATTGAACCATTATCTGTTTGATGGTTTCTGGATAGCCGTGTCTACTAAACATACTCGCAAGAGATTTGATCAACCTTTCAGAACATTAGAACATCCACTTCAAAATATCTACTGAAAGAAATCCACAACTACGATGAGATAAGATCCATCTGGTAGATGTCCCATTAAATCAGCTGCTACATCTCTCCATGGTAGAGTTGGTAGCGGGGTTGTTTGTATTGGATCAGGGTTTGGCGCTGGGCCAACTACTTGGCAACCTTGGCTTGTTCTACATTTTCTTTCCATATCTCTATCAGCGCCTGGCCACCAAATTTTCCTTCGTAGCCTCTGTTTACTTTCTGCTATCCCATGGTGACCCTCGTGAGCTAAGTCTACAATCTGACTACGGTGCATCTTTAGAATGATTATTATATTGCCCATGAGAACCAGTTTACCAAGGACTGCCAATTCATTTCTCACCATTTTATATCCACTGGGCATTTCTAACCAATTTTCCTTCTGTAAACAATCACTGGGTAATGATAACTCCGGATCTACACTACTTTCATATTCAATTTTCTTGATTGGAACTGCTACTGGTGCAGCATTTTGAGCAACAAACCTAATTTGCTCTACCCATATGTTGGATGTAATTCCCATTTTACCTGGAGTGAGCCTATAAAATGCATCTGCAATATTCTATTGAATATCTGTTGGGTGGCGCTACTACAAATCAAATACATAGTACTAGGTTGCATTACCAATACACATCAAGTGTAATGTTAGGTCAACATATATCACAGCAAGTCCATTTGAAGTGAACAGAATATACGTTAAAACTTAAAAAGTCATTAGATCAAATAGACAGCTGATTGTGTTGTATGACCTTGGCAACTACGAAATATTATCATCGAATTTAAAATGACCTGGAGGCATCTCATAACAGCACGAAAATATTCCAACCATGAAGGGTCATGTGACGAGATCCCATTTGCTACTTACATATGTTTTAACCCTTTGTCAATTCGGAGAGATAAGTATTCCGTAGTCAGCAGAACGCCACTACAATGGGCATTTACTGTTAATTTGATAATAATTACATAGGTGTGGATGATAACGTTGTATAGATTTACTTTCCGTATCATAGCAATGCTTGATCTGTATGGACCCTGGCTACTGTTCAAACATTAATTGTCATAGTCTTATATAGAATCCTTACATCGGTCATATGCACTTGTTTACGTGCAAACACAGCAAGGAGCAGTTGAAAAACAGCTGTTCATTCCAGCTCGCAGAGAAACTACCAAACTTGCTCTAAGCAAGAAAATAAGCTAATATTCCACTACAATAAAATCTGTTCATTGTGGTCATAGGAAACTTTATGAAATGGTTATAAAACTATTTTATGTTGAATACGAATCGCTACTTTAGAAATCTGACTCTGACATTATACATGCCGTTGATTTTGATCACTTCTTTTTCCAAGACAATTGTTAATTCATTTGATAATTCTGGCCCTAATTTTGAACCGTTGTTAAGCTGTATGTATACTAGTATTCTGACACACTTCGATTCCGTTGAACAGAAGAAGATTATCAAATGAAATAGTGTTCGCTGTGGTTACATTGACCCCTGACCTGGAGAAGTGGTAAAAGATAACCTGGAGTTACTTCTACCAACCTGGTGCAAATTAGTTAATCATTCTTTTTCAACGGTATCCATGGAGGGCGTTAAGACTGTTGATATCAGACCTGTGATTAAGCATTTGCGTTAAGAAAAATTCAAAAAAGTCATAGACCTATTTCCAATCTTGCATTTGTGGGCAAATTCATTGAGAGAGTAGTCCTTAAAAGATTGAATGACCACATGGATATAAACAATCGTTAAAATATCCATCAGTCTGTGGCTGTGAAAATTGCAATAGTGAAGAAACCACTCTTATACCAAAAAAATGTTAACGATCTCTTGGTTGCGTCTAATTAGAAGACTGCTTCGATTATTTTGCCTTTATCTCAGCGCTGCTATCGACACGTGTGATCTACTTAAAGGTGGGATCGCTCGTAATTTCCTCGTAAATTCTGTCCTTCACACCACCCGATTCAAAAATAATATCAATACCACCCTCTACCGGTTTGTCGCTGTTGTCTCGTAATTTCTTGGCAATCCCGTATTTACGGCTAGTAAGCAATAAACGGGTTTGGTTACCTGAAGCGGTGGCCTTGACGAAATTCCTGCATAGTTTCTTGTCTGTGTCAGTAGTATGCTGTAAATTACGCCGCGTTTTCGTGTGTGTTGTGTGATACAAAACTCTGTGGTGTGGTTTGTTTTTACGTTCAGAACTTTTCACAACTAATGGGCTGTACAGTATAGGTTACGGTCGAGCTTTGCATCAGGCGTATTAGTTTGAGCTGCTACTCTAGCAGTTCCCTGGTTTTACTATTATAGGCCTACATGGTGAGCAGTCTAAGTCCGAACTGTTCAGGTGCCCTGGTTTCGTAGTTGATTCACTGATTAGGAAGGCTCTGCATGCTTTATGCTGTATCGAATATCAGAAGTTTAGCCTATAGAAGTACAGTAATCTAATGCTATTTTACTGTAAAAAACCAGTCTTTCAAACTTTTACAAATGCGCCAGTCTTGTACTAACTTGCAAGTATAGTGAACGGTCACCACAACAAGGGTGTATAGCTTGGGACTTGCACGGGGAGACTTGTCAACCTTGTGAACATTTTTTGGGGGTGAGATGTGGGGGGGGGGGGGGAGTCGGCAAACTAAAACATACAGGGTAAACAGAGGGGAAGGAAAGAGGTGAAAAAAGAAAGAGTGAAGACAGATGAAGGGATGGAGGTAGAAAGTAAAGAAAATGTGGAGGTGGAGGCTAGGGGTAGAGATAGATATGATATGAAAATACAGAGAAAGGAAAACCAAGAGCAGAAAAATGGAGATCACTGGGATACTGTCAAATACACAAGAAGAATATACAATCTAAATAGTGGAATTAAATATTGCACCACATAAATACAGCTTTATTAAATCAAGAAATCAAAGGGCAAGGATATAATGTTTCAAGGGTGCTGGAAAATAAGACACAATGTACAACAGAAGATGATTATGGTCTCTGATCTATTAGGCTTCTTCTCTCTACTGCTACCAGTATGTAAGTGACCACAGGGACTCACAACTCTCTAAGTTGTTATGACCTCTTACCCTCACTGATGCCTAACTGTTATCTTGCCAGGAAATAAATACACCAGTGCATGAGAGGAGGTGAGAGTAAGGACTGATTGATCGTGTCGATAGGGACGCTACTACTACTACTTCAGGCGGCGATGCTATTATACATTAGTGGCGCTAGGCTACTACCATAAACGCGTTTATTGGCACAATTGCATCATTGATTAAAGTTTTAGGAGAGGAATGTTACTTTTTACGATCGATCCAGTGATGTTTAAGGTTATTGTCGTAGGCGGGCCAGTAACCTACGTAGTCAAGTTGGCGTGTGTGTGTGTGTATGCGCGTGTGGGTGCGCGCGTGTGGTTGAGTATATTTGTGTTTTGTTTTGTTTGTTGGTTTTCCTATGAGTAAAGAATGGTCTAGTAGGCTTAAGAAGTTATCTGACAAAACGATAAATACATTTCCAAACATGTTTTCAAAATATGAGAACGCTAATGTTGCGTTTGACAGAGAAACGATTTTTTGATCGTTTAGGATGGATATTTCAAATATA
>JAIPMN010003186.1:0-12173 GCA_020650975.1 Apostichopus californicus | reverse complement strand
ATGTGAATCTGAAATTTGTGGCAGTCCACGGATGTTTCCCTCAGATGGTATTTATGCCCTTTCTTTAATAACAAACCTGGTCATCATCAGTAATTAGTTGGGTTTTTTTGGATTTGATCTCTCTTAAGTGGAAACGTTACTTTAAAGTTATACTTATCAGCAAAACTGCTTTATAGAGATGAGGGTTTTGCCAGTTTTTGTCAATTTAATATTTAAACAAAGTGTTGAATGGAATGTCTCAATGGATTTGTAATTCCATTGATAGACAGTTTGAGTTTATCATGCCAAAGCGGTTATATTCCTACAATTTCAACAAAGCAACGCAATGCTCAAAATGTTTGGAAATGTACTGTATACATGTCTCTTGCAAAGAACCAGGATGGAAGTTACATAAGGACAGTGTGAAAAGCAACAGTATCCTCCAATGTTATTAATATATACTGTAGATCTAATAACTGGAACACCCTGACAACATAAAATGGTTTTCTATTGTGGTACAAATTGTGCCTGTGTAAATGTGATTGGGTAAATGATGCCAGAAAAGAGCGCTACTTGGAAAGGATTTAGTTATTAGTTAATTAGGTCTTCACCTAGATGTGGAGGGTCAGGCCTTTAGCAGGCTTTCAAAGGTGGTTTGTACTGATTTGGCTCTTAAGAGGTATATTGTGAGCAAGTTGTAAAAAATGAAGAACCCTTAAGCAACAGAGTACCGTGAATAGACGCTGTCTGGCTCTGAACAGCATTTCTCCACTACAAGTGTTTTTGTGTAGTGGTGCTTTACAAATTAAAGCCAGCTTGAGTCTATTTTAGTCTCCACACATAATCTCCTGTGATGCAGAAGGCTCTTTCTTAACTGCAGTTATGAGAGGATCTGTTTTACACTGTTGAGTAACGACTGATGACCTATTAGACCTGTCATTAATATTTGTATTAATATTAGTAGATGGGAGGATCTGTTTTACACTGTTGAGTAATGGATGACCTATTTAACCTGTCATTAATATTTGTATTGTAGACCAAGAAACAAACAATAAACAGCACAGTTAGCAGTCTTAAGTTGTATTTCTATACCACTCAATTGTTGAAAAATGACTTTATAAACATCAGGGGGTCATGAAATGAAGTGGATGGCATACTTTATCTAACACACTGTATACTACTACTGTATGTCAGTTACTCTGATGATGCAATGTCACAAAACTCAAGAAGAAAACCTATGGCCTCAAATAACATGTTAAAATGCATTAACAATTTGTTAAGGACATCCACAGGGTGCTCTGTTCATGTTCATATGAAGTTAACTGGTTACATGTTCTGGTTTGAGTTATTACAATTGATAATACAGTGGATTAATATTGAGGCTTGCACCTGTGGAGCTGACACCATCAATTTATCTTAAAGAGTCATTACATTACATTTTAAAGCTGAGTATCTTACAAAAAAAAACTTGGATAGCTGTAAAACATTGCTAGCTCTCAATTGTTTCTTGATGGAAAACCATATAAGAACAGTAAAATATTGCCTAAAATCATCCTTGGAGTATCTTCTTCTTCATCACTTCCATTAGGTCCAGATGTTTACAAGTTGAATGCTCATTGGTCAGAGGAAGATGATTGCTGCTTTCAACCAGTTTTCTGTCCAGATTGTGCTGACACCAAAAATGGATCTTCTTCAGCGATTGGTCATAAAGTTGTTTGTGTTGGACAAACTAAACAGATTTTTAATCTTGGTGAGGTAAGTTTTGTCAAACAAAAATATCATTTCAGCCGTTGGCGAGGTAACGTTTGCAAACTAAAATCATATTTTAACTTTTAGTGAGTTTTGACAAACTGAAATAACATCTACACTGTTGGTGAGGTAACTTTGAAAACTAAAATAACATTTTAACTTTTGGTGAGGTATCTTTTGACACACTAAAATAACATCTAAACTGTTGGTGAGGTATGTTTTGACAAACTAAAATAACATTTCAGCTGTTGGTGAGGTAAATTTTGACAGACAAAACACATTTTCAATGTTGGTGAGACAACTAAATGCATCCAATCTGTTGTGAGGTAACTTTTGACTAAACACAGTTTAAACATTGTTAAGGAACATTTTGGTTAGGTAAGTTTTGAGGTAAGTTTTAAATTGTACATTACATTATCTGTATTCTGTAAACAGTCTGGAGGTATCGTGCTGACCACTAACAGAAAGAGAAGGTAGCCTGAACATAGAATCGTTTGCTCAACGAAAATCACACCATGAACAACTAAATTAGGCATAAACTTGGTTTGGTTTGGACAGGAATGATTTAGACATTACGTTAAATTTATAGGACACAGAGCTGGATTATATTGGATAAAAGCAATATTGATAGCAACAGTCCATTGGTTAGACTGTATATACATATTTTTGTTAGAGTTAAAGTTCACCTTTAAGCAGGAACTTAAAATCATACAAATACATGAGCAGGAAACTATGGTACAAGTCAGATTTTGCATTTCTTTGTACCAATTTATTGCAGAGTACAAAATATCTTAAAAATTCTATGAATCTATATTTCTATGGTTGGATGTACGGATGTATACACATATATGTATGCTAAATTAATACCTATAGAGCAGGGGATCCTGTAGGTTGGCAATGGAGGGATTGATATAGGAGGATGTGTGATAAGGTATATTGATCAATATAATATATTTATATAAGGTACTTACATCGGGAACTCCTTACCTTCTGGACAAATTACTTATGCATTTTCCCGCGCCATCGGCGTTTAACTCACAATAAAAGACTACCTCCAACTATACCATAGCCTGCCAAGGGCAGCCGGTCTAGCCAGCTCTGTCTGGCCAGATCCGGTGCCTTGGCCTGGTCATTCTTTTTCTGTGACTTGCACTGTTCAGTTGCAAGTCTACATCGAAGGTTTTGATGCTTGCTTCGCATCCGCATGCTTGCTTCGCATCCGCAATGGGTTTCTCTGCGTACGTTCTCCCGCAATTGGGATTATCGGACATCGCCACCGGTGCTCTTGTAGCACTTAGCTTTAGGACTAACTATGTGCTGGTAACGCAACCACGAGATACATAAGATCAAGGGAAGCGGGGTTCAAATCTGTGATGAGTCGCCTGCCTTTGTGAAGATATAAAACTCAAGTATACTAAAATGAAGTACAAACGCAATGTTCTATCGTAATCTGCAGGGTAAATATTATTTATTCACCATAACGGATGAAATGAATTACGATGTGTAAAATAATTAAAAAGATATAAAATACAATAAAGTTAAAACATAATTAACACCTGAAATTCATCATGGCCTAACACTAATGGCCTACTAATACTATAACTCGGGAGTCACGCCCATCTCGTCTAATACGATGGTTGGTCCCTCAGTCCACGAATGGCGTCTACTACTGGGAATACATCATAAGTCTCTTGGTTACCCGGACCAGGAGTGGGGTTTCCGGCGTCTAAGACTACCGTCTAAGAGGACATCTATAGGCACGGTCCCGCGATAGGTGCAAACTACATCATCTACATATGAATACGCTGTGTAGAAATTAATATAATTAATTTCTAATAAAACTGGTACAGTCTGGTACAGCCAGGTGCATGGCAGCTTGGAGTGTCTTGGTGAATGGTCACTCTGCATTGCCAACACAATATAAATGAACTAAACAAGGGGCAAGGGCATTAACGATCTCCCACAGTAATCAAACAATTACTAAGCAATTAAAATAAGTATGAAAATATGCAAAATATACAACAAAGATAATCAGTAAGGGTGACACAACAATAGTGAAATAGCATAAGCAAATGTCAACCTGATCACCTTATACAAAGTAAAACATATGGTATATCCCATCACACCTGGTCGGCATGACAACAAGTAAACTATAAAGTATTAAAATAAAGTGAATCTTCCGAGACGTAGACACTAATACACAACTGGATGCTAAACATACAACTACTTGCCTATATTACTCATACAGCAATAACACAGTGCTCCATAAATAAGTGAAACTGTCTATCCCTATATGACATAGCAGTATAATCTTGGAATGTCGTAGTTCAATATATATATAACTAGAAGCTGGTTGCCCTAGTTCCACTACGAACATATCCTAATAGAGGCGAGTGATTAACTCTAAAATCAATACAACCTCTATGACTTATGTGAAGTCTAAAAGTATGAATAATGTACTACTGGGGAAATCCCTCAGCTAGTAATAATAACAACAACAGTTAGCATACTAAATATGTAATTCAACCCATGCACCTCTACTAACTTAGACCACAGGTTGCCATGGCAACTGACACCTTTCGTTAGGCTGCAGGTACCTAAGCGTCTCTTGGGACTAAGAGCAGGCTATAAAACGAGACTATGTCACCTAGCTTATCTGCTGTGTATATCTGGTCAGATGGAGTCTGTACCAGTGAAGGGTGACTCACAGGGCTAAATACATGCTAATACTCTAATATTCTAATGAACAACAACAATAGTGTCTCGATTCACAAAATAGTCAATATGCCTACTAACATATTGCTACAACTCTTTCAAACATAAAGGTTTGCAGAAGTTTGGCTATTCCTATCACCATGGCAACTAGTAAAAGTGTAGCATTGCATCATGGGATCTAAACATAGCTCGAATAAGGGAAACTTAGTACAACTAGATACGAATATGAGTACATTACAGTAACGGGTATTGCTAGACGTATCATAAGAGTACATAATAACTAAATAAATATCCAATTGTGGGTTCTCGTTAGACCAATAACCTAAGTACTTTCAATGCTCTCATATTACTCAATGTAGGTTAGATCATAACAATATACACAAGATGGCAACGGTTGAGGGCATCATAAGTGCCATAATCAACCCTATACTATAAAACAACGGGTAACAATAATAATGATCTCACCTGTAGACTCTCTTTAGCCATTACAGGTACAAAACGTTTAATTAATAACTAAAGTCTGTGTGCATGTAGCCATCACAGGATCAAAATAATAAATACAGTCTGTGAGTATACGGCAGTCACGGTCAAAAATAGTAAATAGTAAATACAACACAATTACACTTAATGAGGGCAGCTATAAACTCTGTGTGCACATTGCCAGCACAGAACTAACATGAATACATTTGCAAGTAAAATACACTATGTATGTACAATGAAAATAAATAGGCTCCTGAAGGGTCTGGGGCAAAGTTAAAAGATGAACTCTTACCTGTGTAGAAATTAATATAATTAATTTCTAATAAAACTGGTACAGTCTGGTACAGCCAGGTGCATGGCAGCTTGGAGTGTCTTGGTGAATGGTAGAGTTGCTTGCAAACTTAGGTGTTTTAAGCCATTCTTAGAACAAAGGGAAGGTTGTTACCCCACCCTACCAGACAAGATTTTACTTAGACTGGCTACCAATACTCCAGGAAGTAGATAAACTGTCTTCCCACATCTTTAACTTACTCCACCAGAGATTACAGAGGGTGTGAACAAACTTACTACACTTAAGGGAGATTAAAACAAGGCCTGGTCTGTTAGTGTTGTGAATAACAGATAAACTATCACCAGCTTAGCGTAACCTAAGTGTGACCCAAACCACACAAGGCTTAATGGTCCTTTTAGCAGGAATTAGTCCAATGAGGGGTAATGCACACAGTTCACTAACTCTGTGAGCGTTACTAGGAAATACCACAAAGAGATAAGAGGAAAATGGAAAAATAAAAGTGAAGGGGAAAGGTATATTATTCAGGGGGACAAAACTATAGACACTACTATTGGGAAATATTAGGGGTCAGGGCCCTCGTTCAGCCTTTTCTAACCACCCCTGTTCTCAGCGACCTTCTTCCTCACTCTGAAGAAGGACGGCCATTGGAGACCCATTCTCAATTTACGGCCGCTGAACCACTTCATCAGCCCCCCACGGTTTTCGGATGGAGACGCTCCCCCGCCCAGTACCTGCCCGTGCATGGCTGGTCCTGTTGGGCTACCTGGCGAGCTTGGTGGTCCTGGTCCCTCTTTGCCGCTTATACATGCAGCATCTCCAGTTCGACCTCCTCGCCTTTTTCCGCCCGTCGTCATGGGACCTAACGGTCTTAGTACCTTCGGCTCCGCACTTGGACCAGATCTTTCAGTGGTGGTGCGATGAAGCCAGCCTGTGCAAAGGTGCGACGTTTCTGACCGGCTCCCCCTCCTTCACACTCACGACAGACGCGAGCCTATGAGGGTGGGGAGCACATGTGCAAGCCGTATCCCTGGCCCATGTGTGGGAAGAGGAGTTAATTGGGACCCACATAAACGTCTTGGAGCTGCTGGCGTTGTTCCGCGCGTTGAAGCTCCTGTAGCACAGAGTGTGCGGACGCCTGGTGCTTGTCCGATGCGACAACACCTCGGCGGTTTCCTACATCAACCAGGAGCAACAGCTGACTTTGGGGAAATCTTTCCTGCACAAGTTGTTTCATAAACTTACACAGTTTATGCCCGCTGTATGTGAAGATCTGGCCTGAGAGGGGTAGTACATGCCGAGGCCTAAGTCTTGTCCTGTTTGTTGTGTTGATCCCAAAACTTCTTTTAAGGGCAGACTTCGTCTCAAATTTTTATGTCCCTACATGCAGTAAGTGAAATTTGACGATCCTTTTTTCCAAGTTGGCCTTTTTAAGCAATCTAAATGCCAAAACAGCATCAGGCAAATTTGTATCATGCTTTTCCATTTTACGGTTCAGCAATTCAAATTGAGCGATGTAGTCAGGAATTGGAACAGACTCACCCTGGCAGTAGGGGTCAAAGGTCATGTAGGCACTGTCATTGGAATCTTTCTTGAACACTACGTCAAGTTTCTTGTAGTAGCTTCTCCACACCATTGTCGGAATTCAGATTTTCCGCTGACATGGTCTCCCGTGCTTTTCCGTTATGCTTAGTGCAATTGACAATGCCTGCCTCTTTTTGTCCAGATCCGTCACTAGTTTCCACATTTATATTTCATTTTTCACGTCTCATGGCTTGTTTGTTCGGTCAAACACAGCGGAACTTTGTAGGATTGAGCCATTGTTCTGCTACAATAAACATTTGGTTTTACTTTTTATAATCTTCCTAAACATTCTTCACTAAACAAAGCAAGTTGCATTTTCACAAGATGGCTGGCCACTAACATTAACAGATAATCGGATAGTGGAATGAAGGTGTATGGATGTGGTGGGTGGTTTTCTACAACCCTTTTGGTAGCTGGCAAACCTATCAGCCTAGTTCACTTGCAGGTAAGAAATAGGGCAGACAAGCTTATAGGTAAACTTCATACGCTATTTTTCCAAACAAGTTACACTTATTGGGGCGACAAGAAATACTTGATAGACTTGTTACAGGACATTTAAATAGTGTAGTTTATAATATGGTGTATCTGATGATTCGTGTCATTAAAGTCATGGATTGCAACTAACTGATTTACATTATAAGTTAAAGAACATCAGGTTCAATGCATCAAATCATTCAATAAATCTTTAAATTTTACTTCTGCTTTAAGATATATTAATGTATTTAACAAAAGCTAAGGATCATATCCATTCTCTATTTCTCTTTTATTTAGATATGGTTTCAGAAGAAGTGAACTCACAGTACTTACAGCTTACACTGTATGAGTGTACACTACCTGCCCTTGACAACACACAGTAACTGTGCCAGCCTTAAACAGGTTGAGAATACATGTAATGTTTGACATAGACAGGATGATGTGGTTCTTACTCAGGGTTAACCCTATGTACTATCCAGCCTCCATCCACTTCATCAAATGATTGAGCAACAATAGTCAATCCTAGATTTTTTGGCTTTGTTCAATAAATGAGTGTTTATTTGATGCTCATGATAATACTATGCGCAAAGTTGTAGCTGATTGAAATAACTATTTACTAATGCATGTTATCTTCAGATCAATCCATGTTATGAACGAAACAACAATCAAGCTCAATATACTGCTTCAAGTCTATTTCTGCCTTACTCAGTTTACTGATCTATATGAGTTGTATTCAATATGAGAACTATGTTCCTCTGTTAAACACATTCCAATGTGTGAGATCCTCATCATATGCAACAGTACAATACCTTAGTGCTGGAGTGGGCAACCTACACATGCGGCCCCCCAGTGATTTTTTTGCGGCACGTGAGATGTCTAAAGAAAAAGAAAAAAATTTTACATCATAACAAAAAACGAGCTAGCTGCTTAGAATTTATCGGCACTAAGGATGCTGTCAGGTAGGCCTATTATTTATCAACTGTACTGTATTGACATTTATGTTTTTGTGAATACAGATTAAGTACACACCTATTGCTTGAAAGTCCTTGGAATCAACGGTTTGAAATCAACAGCAGGTCGTTGGTTAGGTGCGGCCCAGTGAATTTTTCACTCCTTATATCTGGCCCATTCATTCAAAAAGGTTGCCCACCCCTGCCTTAGTGTCATTCTTATAAAACAGAATATTTAGATAGTTTATAGAACTGGATGTTTCATGTTTTAGGGTTTCAATATATTTTGTTTTCAATCATGTTGAAACAAAAGAAAATAGGTTAGCTCTGTTGGTTTCTATTTCAGTGAAAATAATCATACTATGTGAATTACTGCTATTGGTCTTAGCTTCATCAAAGGATATATCACAAGCATGTATTTTTTGACTGTGTACTATCTAAAAGGTGGTTACCTGGTCCAATATAAAGGGCCGGCAGCTATTTTTGTAATGAAATAGGTGGGCACCACAACCCTTTTTTATTTTGTGCATGCCCAACAGCATGAAGGCATGTCTTTATTTTGTCAATGTGAGGGAAAACATCGCAGAAATGACAGTAATAGGAAAGATGCATTTGATCATTCCTAAAACTGTAATGCATAAGTGTTTCCCACAGCTGCTTAATGGATGTTGCTAATATTGCTGAAAGGTTGGACAATTGTTGAGCCCTGATTTAGTTTGAAAATAAAGACGTAGCTTCTTAAAGGCATAATGGCAAGTTGTATGGGCACAGATGGCAATTTGCTGTGGCTGAATTGGTTTTCAGCTCTCGCCCTATCTGATGTGGTTTCTGTATGTTTAGACTGCTCTGTCTCAATATAATGTTGTCAGTTTGAAGAAAAAGATGTAATGTATTATAATGATATGATGTATGAATATTGATGTATGTTTGATAGTGTTTTTTGAGAGCCCTGTAGTATGCACAGTGAATTGCTTATTTAACTTCTTTGATGTATACTTTAAGAAGCAGAATGAAAAGGACTTAACTAATTTTGGATACTATAAATGTTTATAAATTTAATTAGGCTAAATGGTCTTGATACAAAATGAATAATGAATACCAAGGTACTATAAAAAAAATAAAAAAATAATTTTATCCATTAAGAGAACAAACTGCTAAAGATTGTGTAAAATTGGATAAATTATTATATGCCAGCACACTGATGACAGTGTTTCTATTTCAAGTGTCACTTCAAAATTCACAAGCAATTTTGTATTTAGGTTGACGCAATGTCATGTGATAAGGAGCAGACTATACAGTATACATACAATTAATGTGTATTAAGGTGTATTTGATTATGGAAATTTTCTTCAAGCTCAGATTAGAAGCCAAATTTTCATTTTGCATTTTGCAAGGGGTTGCAATAAGATAAGTCTCATACTTCACTCTGGTATTTTACCTTTATATGAATCAGTTTAGAATAGAGAAAAGTTACATCTCATACATATCCAATTTAGTCATCATTTTTGTTAGCTTTAAAGCTAAACTTTGTTTGTCTTTTACAAAGGAACTGGCCATTTCCCCTATCTGCCTCATTATTTGCAGTAACATAAGAAAACTAAAGCATGCATTTTATTATTTCACATATTAACAGTTAGCTGCTTGTGAATTCCTGAAATACAACTTTGGTGCAAAAATTCAATATGCATAGCTGTGTTTGTACACAAAACCTTAGTTGAGTATTTAGTGATAAACAAAATGCACAGATCTCATCACTGATGTGCACAATGCAAACATTTGTCACTGAATTCCCTGAAATACTGCCATGTTCAGCTTTTTTCTTCTTTAGAAATAAAGATTCTCTAAAACCTATCATTGATAAACTAAAATACACTATATAGCTATAATTTAAGAAATGCTTCAAGAAAGGGTAATCCAAGTAACAGACCAGCCAGGACTGTATAGAGTTTAACGTAATCCAAATTACATATACAGACCAAATTACATACACAGACCAAATTACATATACAGACCACACTACATATACAGACCACATTACATACACAGACCACATTACATACACAGACCAAATTACATATACAGACCACATTACATATACAGACCACATTACATATACAGACCAGCCAAATTACATACACAGACCAAATTACATATACAGACCACATTACATATACAGACCAAATTACATACACAGACCAAATTACATTTACAGACCAAATTACATATACAGACCACATTACATATACAGACCACATTACATATACAGACCACATTACATATACAGACCAAATTACATATACAGACCAAATTACATATACAGACCAAATAACATATACAGACCAAATTACATATACAGACCAAATTACATACACAGACCAAATTACATATACATACCAAATTACATATACAGACCACATTACATATACAGACCACATTACATATACAGACCAAATTACATATACAGACCACATTACATATACAGACCAAATTACATATACAGACCAAATTACATATACAGACCAAATAACATATACAGACCAAATTACATATACAGACCAAATTACATACACAGACCAAATTACATATACAGACCACATTACATATACAGACCACATTACATATACAGACCAAATTACATATACAGACCAAATTACATATACAGACCACATTACATACACAGACCAAATTACATATACAGACCAAATTACATATACAGACCACATAACATATACAGACCACATTACATATACAGACCACATTACATATACAGACCAGCCAAATTACATACACAGACCAAATTACATATACAGACCACATTACATATACAGACCAAATTACATACACAGACCAAATTACATTTACAGACCAAATTACATATACAGACCAAATTACATATACAGACCAAATTACATACACAGACCAAATTACATTTACAGACCACATTACATACACAGACCACATTACATATACAGACCACATTACATATACAGACCAGCCAAATTACATATACAGACCAAATTACATATACAGACCAAATTACATACACAGACCAAATTACATTTACAGACCACATTACATACACAGACCAAATTACATATACAGACCACATTACATATACAGACCAGCCAAATTACATATACAGACCACATTACATACACAGACCACATTACATATACAGACCAAATTACATATACAGACCAAATTACATATACAGACCAAATAACATATACAGACCAAATTACATATACAGACCAAATTACATATACAGACCACATTACATACACAGACCAAATTACATATACAGACCACATTCAAGATACACAGACCAAATTACATACACAGACCAAATTACATATACAGACCACATTACATACACAGACCAAATTACATATACAGACCACATTCAATATACACACTACCCAGCAATGCAAGAAATCGTAGTAATTCAAATTATATAAATACACACTACCCTTCACTGTAAGAAATCATAGTAATTCAAGGTTCATGTACACATTACCCAGCACTTATAGATTATAGTCATTCAAATAATATACATACACACTACCCAGTACTGTAAGAAAAAGTAATTCAAGGTACATTTATGCACTGTAAGAAGCACTGTAAGAAATCATAGTAATTCAAGTTACATTTATACACATTACCTAGCACTGTAGAAATCAGTAATTCAAGGTACATATACACATTACCAAGCAATAAGAGATTATAGTAATTCAAATGACATATATACACATTACCTAGCACTGTAAGAAATCATAGTAATTCAAATTAGATATACACACACTACCTAGCACTGTAGAAATCAAGTAATTCAAATTATATGTATGTACACTATCCTGCACTAAGAAATAAGTAATTCAAATTATATATACACACTACCCAGAACTATAAGAAATCATAGTAATTCAAGGTACATACATAATATATATATATAT
>JAIPMN010003185.1:6041-16680 GCA_020650975.1 Apostichopus californicus | reverse complement strand
GACCTTCTACCATATTTAGGAAAGAGAGTAATTTAAACTGTACATACGACTGATACTAAATGGTGTATAAGGCACCTGAATTGTTATAAAGTGAATAGTTATATCTAAAATTACGCTCCTAGAGGATGAATAAGTTGCAGTAAAGTTTGATTTATTAACAGTTACCATAGAAACGTATCTTTTTGTAAGCAGAATCATAACCTGCTAATCTAATAATGTCCTATGCACACACCTTTGCCATGTAATTTACAATCACCATTTTTCATTTGTTTTTTTTTTACATTTTTTTTCATTTTTATTTTGGGTATAGGTGGTAACACTTTACTAGTAAAATAGTAACAAATAATCTTTTTCGCCGAACGAAATGCAGCAATATTTTAGTTTTCTTGCAGGTCGGAACTTATTTATACTGTTACCTTTCTATTCACTATACATACCACTAATGAAAACATTAACATAGTATTCCTCTATTACAAATATGTTGATTTTCGAGTCACAACTTGGCTCTTGACATGTATTTATATATTCTACTGATACCTTAAGATAGATAACAACTCACATAAACCGAAAGAAAATATATTTTTGGAAAATGTGTAAACGAAGATGATTTCAAAGCACTGATTACATTCACCATATAAACGATAATAATTAAATTCAACAGTAATTAAATTGTAATTAATTTTTTTACAGTGTATGTATCTTACATTATTTATATTAACTATAAATATATCTACAGGTAAAATTATTCGAGGATCTATCTGCAATTTTTACCAATCGAATGTTACTATGGAATGGAGGGTTCAAATGAAATTGTAAGCATTAAGGCCGTAAATTCCTGCACAAAGTGACTGGTTATGCTTACGAGCACGATATAACAGAAATATATCGAAATTCCATTACTGACTTTTATCCCCTCGGAGCATCGTTAAGCAAGTTTTCATTACAATATTCGTAGTTTTGACGTCTTTCATTGTTTTACTGTAACTCAAATTTATCTACAGAATATATCTGACGTCATGTTCACGAGCAAACAGTTCTTGTTATATTCAGCTACTTTGAGACTCGTAGAACTAACCATTACGAGGGTCCAAAATACAACTTTGCTAAGACTGCGCCCCTAACTCTCTGTACTATAGATAATTTGAAGATGCCAAGAATGCCAAGATTCAAAGGAAAGATAACCCTCTGTGAGATCCATGTTGTCCAGGAGAAAGTTGTGGTTTGTTCAACTCGACAATCAAGAACGACGTAAAACGCTGAGCAGAGACACAGTCGGCTTCATCGGCTTATGATCTTACGAGGCATTGTATATCAGTTGCCAGTCTTCCTCGCTGTTGATAAAATAAAGCGAGAGAGACGTTACCATATGTGTCAAATGATTACATCATGTTTAAAGCTGTTCTAAGCGATTCATGTTGCTTATTATGACTATTCAATGCAGGCTGGTAGGGTTTCTATAACCTCGTACTTTAGAACATGAACATGAAATCAAAATATATCACTTCTTATATTGATCTCTACTAATTGAAACTATGGTTTTCTTGCTCTCATCTTTTATGTTTAAGGTTAAATTTCTTTTGATAGTTGTATGGAGAAGGGGGGGGGGGCATTGAGGGTTGTCCAATTTACTTTGTATGTTATTTCTGATTTTGATTTGATCTGGTTAATTTCACCCCAAACATAAAAAATACAAAACAAGACACATGGTGTAGAGATAACACAGAAAAGTCTGTCCGGGAGACTTATTTCTACTGTGGTCTCTCAGTGTACATCTGACAGCAATGATTCCTCAGAATTTTATATTTTAATATCACTATGATTGTCATGGTGATTTTCACAGGTATTTTAAGAGTCTGAAACTTTTGCAAGCTAAAATCATTCCAAAATATGGATCGTAGATTTTGTTGAACATAACAGCACTATAATTCATTTCAATTTAACGTTATTAATACTGTGGGGACTGAGGTTTCTGTCTAGTTTATGACCAAAACTGGTGAGTGTTGATAAAGGCCTACCTGAAGTGATTCCGGAAGGCTTCGACCTAAGTAAAACGAAAGAATAAAATAGATAAAATATAAATATCGGGAAAAAATGATTTTGATATTATTATTCGATCATAGTTTGAACTTAATTATATAGCATTATAGACCACAAAGTGGAGATGTTGTGTAGGATATATAACAAGAGCCCAAGGGCACTATGGTTTCTTGCTTATAAGCCTATATTTACAAGGGAACAGAACTGTCCTAAAATTGTTATTTGGATGTACAACACAATATTATTCTCAAAAACATCACAAATCAACCGTTGGTTCTTTTGAGAACATGTTGAGAACCAAGTGTCCGATTTAAGCGTGATATGCACTCTGTCCTGAATGTTAGTAGCTGAAATGGTATCAAAATAAACTTTTGGCCACTCATAACTTGAGAATCAGATGTCCGATTAAAGCAGGAGTTGGATTCCTCTATAGAGCACACCAAGCTTTATCATATAATTGAAATATTGACCCTTTTTCTTTGCCTCATATCTCTGAAATAAGTATATTACCATCCTAACAGTAATTTAATACTAAAAAACAAAACAAAACTTTGACCTCTGATAACTTCGCACACGAAGGTCGCACAGGGGTCAACGTATGTACAAGTTTGATCGAAAGACCATTTGATATCTGAATATGGCCACAACCCTAAGACGAAGGGGGCAACTCCCCCCCCCCCCCTCTTGAGCATATTTTTTATGATATCGCTAGAAATTCTCCTATTTTTATGCATTTTTATGCCTGGAATGTGCTATTTTCAGCATTCTGGGAGGCACTTCGCGTCAACCTATGGTGGCGCTACGCTTAGATTTTGAGTTTGAGATGTTGAGTCCCCCCCCCCTACCTTGGGAAATTCCTGGCTACGCGCCTGCACTCTGTCCTAAAATTGTTATGTACTCTAATGTACACACACACACACTGTAACGCTAAAAAGATATCAAAACCAACCTTTGGTTGTTTCTATAGAGCACTTTTTGTTCTTTGCCCCGTATCTCCCAAAATAACCATCATTTCCCAAGATTTGAGCATTGACTTTTGACCCCATGGTCTTTCCAACATGCAACATGACAAGACCATCTGTTAACAAAACAAACCTTTGACCTCTGATAACTTCGCACGGGAAGGTCCCACATGGGTCAGCTCATAGACAATTTTGATCGGAAGACCATTTGAGATCTGAATATGGCCACAAAATTAAAATAACCCAAGAAACTAGTAAAGGTCACCGGAGGTCAAACTGAGGTCAAAGGTCACCCAGATGCGGGTCAAATATTGGATTACAATAGAGTTACTCCCAACCTTCACGGACATTTCGTTCTCAAATGATTGCAAAAATACTAGTTTTTGACCCGTAATTGACCTATGTTGACCTTGGATCACATGACCGTTATGTTTGGAAATGATCCCTTACCCCATTCACAACTATGCCCAAAATATCAACCATGTCAGACCCTGTCAATTGGAGTAATTGCTTTGTTTATTAATTTGGTTTTTGGCCCCTAACTGACCTTTGGTGACCTTCACAGGCACCAAAAACAATAGGGTACATCTTCTCACTGTGGCGGATCGATATACCAAGTTTGAGTTAAGTTCAACTTCCCTTGTTGAGTTGCAGTGTTCCCAAGCAAGTGTCACACACACACACACACACACACACCAATCTGACTACTTAGGTACCTTTTGCTAAAGCAAAGTACCAACACGATATCACGATTAACTTTCGTGAAAAGATGCATTTACGGAGCAAATTGTTTCATGGCATAGCGTCACTTGTAAATAACCTTCAGGTAAAAAGTGAGACATTATAAGAGTTGCACTGATTTTCTTACAAAGTACATTTAGTCGCAACCTACATCAACGCCAGAATATTTTAATAAAAATGTATACATATAATGTTTAGCTGTTTAGTGACAATGATGCAGAAATAATGCGTTTAATAGACCTATGTTACTTGTGACACAATTTTCTAAACCATGACCAACCTTCCCTAAAAATGATCGATTACCAGTGAGAACGTGCATAGCATCATTCATCTCTACACCCACCCCAGACACACGCCCTCCCCCCTCCCCCTCACACACATACACAAATATTTTCAAATCTGACGAATATTCCGTGTTTTACCTCATTTGCATAATCAGCATCCGTCAGTTCTTCAGAACATTTCAACATCTGTAATTAAAGCATATAAAAATTGTTAAGGTAAATTATATTTAATCAGGTGCGATGCCAGGATCAAAATAAATGCAGAAAGGGAGGGGGGGGGGGTGCAATGTTTGCCGACTAAAGATGAACATACCGGCAGGATGTGTTGATAAATGAAGCGTGAGTCCAACGGATTGGGGCCCAGTGGGCAGGTGTCCGCTGAAGCCTGAATGTCCCCTAGTTGGGGTCCATGCTCACATAAATACTGAGGTTTACGTTATTTCTGTGCTAAAATGGGGCTTAACTTCGACCTGTACTTTAGGTTGCATATAAGTTTTAAATGAAATAGGGAGTTGTCTACATATACATTCCAGTCTCCTCCCTCCCTGCACTATGCCCCCTTTCTTTTGTTTTTCTCATTCAATGAATATGAATATATATGAGTATGAATGGGGGGAGGGTCACATCAGCACCCCCCCCCCCTTAGTACAGCCATGTGTTCAATGGATATTTCTGTTATTTGGTTACTTACGATAGCCTTGCCTCATCTCACTATAAGTCGATATATGTAACATGAACATTTTAATATAGGGAGTTTTAATATGACGGAAAAAATCATAATGTAGCAAATACTTTAGTTGGTTGTTAGAACTTTTGTTCTATAATTTCTTTGGCATGAAAGTGTTCTAGTTGTCTTTCTTTATTATAGCTATCTCTTCTGTACTTTACGCTGACAGTGATTGCAACCATTTAATATTTAATTATCATTTTGTAATATTTTTGGTTTGATTTTTAAAGTAGAAGACGGGAAGGAAATAAGTCATTACAAATAGGAATTTACAATGGTTAACCATAATATGTTAGACTTTCTTGAATTTGATCTTAATGATTAACTACAGGAAATGCATATAAATATTATGAACTTCTGGTAAAACCATAGATTCAAATTAAAAAAAATAAAACTGTAAAACATACAGCACTTTAGATTCTTAAAACTGTCTTTACAGTCCACTTCTATCCCGAATGCCAGGAAAAGGGAATTTTAGTAATATAAAGCGAAATTTAAACTAGGAATATCACATTTATGAACTTATGCCTGATGTGTGAGCAAAAGAGATGGTGGCGGAAGGGGCGGTATGTATGAAGGAAATCTCTACTAGTTGGAGCAGCGTATGTATGATATCATAAATTAACGCCGGGAAGTAAACTTCTTAAACCAATAACATCACACTCACGAAGAGTAACAGGAATATGTATCTGCACTCCGTCTGGAAGTTGTTTACGCTTTAGTGTTAAACGCAAACTGATGGCAACAACTATAATGCATACTAAAGGATGGATTTAGGCAGAAACTCATTTCTTTTAAAACTGTCTACGACATATCAAACTTATGTTTTTACCTAAAGTAAACAATTAAACGTGATGATAACTCACACGCTTTACTTACAGGAAAGAATGGTTCAGGGTCTTTGAACAGAAGCCAGCGACCAGACTGACAATCCAGAAGATAATGGCGTTCATTAAGTCCGTAAGGAATCCAGAAAACTGTAAAATTATAGAACATAATACTATAGGGAATATTGCGACTTGACCATGCATGGATAATTGAGAAACTGGGAATTCTTAGTTACCTTTGAGACCCTGACACCCCCACCCCTCTATTCCCCCTCACCCCGTCACGTACATATACAAAGAGGATATTTGACATTTACAGTTACCCTCACATAATGCCATTACACGAAAGATGGAAAGTATACTACACTCTCGTCCTTCCAAACTTGACACATGTTCTTTATTAATTGAAACAATTATCAATATTAGGTTGATAATTCATAGCTATTTCATTAAATATTGTGTCATAATCAGGAACATATCGCCAATACAGTTTAAAGAGTATTTCAGTGTTTTATATTTGAAGGTAAAAATGGCGAACATTGGTCATTATACCGTCACGGCCTGTTATTTGTAAATTTCCAGTTACTATGGATTTATGTAGAAATATAACCTGAGAAAATTATGGTACAGGTTCAAATAATGTTGCTCAACAATAGAAAACTTTAAAAATGTAATTTCGTACCCTAGGAACCAACCGGCTGCTTTACGTGAGTAAACATATTCCCCGACCTTTTGTCATATCAAAAAAGAGACCATCAAGCACATTTTCTGGAACTGCCATGTTAACTCAAATTTTCTTGTTGACTCTCAGTTGTAAGTTTTGGAAGATAATTCCTTCTATTCTGGGACGACTCAATTTTGAGTAAACTTTCTATTTCTTAAAACCCGTTGATTGTTTCATAATTCACTGTAAATATTATATTTTCTTTTGTAAAATTATTAACAGAAAAATGTCTATAACTATTTTTAATCTTTTCGTTCCATTTTGTTTTATTTATTTAAAGTATTGAACAATATGTTTTAGGATTTTGAAAAACATTTGAATAATTGAGACGTACGAAAAGAAAAAGAATAAAAAAATTAAAAATAAAAATAAACCTGCATTGCATTCAACGAAATGTTGATCACAAGAACAATCAGCGACAGCCAACGTTATTAATCTTGGTATCGTTTCATGGCAATCTGCTGAAAATTTGTTTCATTTTGATAAGTTAAAAACTGGATATGTGATTTTTCTCCCATTCCCTGAATTTGACAGAATGGCTGTGAATATAAACATACATTTTCTGTCATAAATGTATATGTTTTGCATTTTCCCTTAAATAAAATATATCATAACAATTGATGTATATAAATACAGCTTGTCTCAGTCATTTCATATCTTACTTCACACCATTACTATTCTACTCCCCTGATATTGTGTTGTGAGGAACATTTGCTTGTAATATTTACGACTGACATTTTCTAAGAAAAGATCTGACAATGTATGAGTACCTGACAGATATTTGAGGTCACAACGCTACTCCTCACTCTCGATTTGTAACGAGATCGACTTCGGCATCTCAAATTATAATATATCCAGATTGTTCCAGATTACCAACTACATATGTGTTTCTCTATTAGTGTTATATGCTGTGCCAGAATACATGGGAAACTATGTCATCGTTGGGCGATTTAAGACTTCAATTTCAGTAAATTTAACCTTTAATTTTTACTCATATGTGTCCTTGTACCTTTCAGCTAGTTCCTATTCACAGATAGCGCATTTGCCGTATCCTTTTATAATGTTACCTCAGGTCCATCTCTTGAGATTATTCGATCGTGTGTACCAGAATGCGATACGCACTGACATTGCAACATTCGTGGGCATTTGCTAAACAGGTTTCGGTTGTTATTCTCCACGGCTAATGTTGTAGGTATATATTAATATGTGCTCAGCAGACGTGTCTCAAAATGTAGTCGGATAATTAGCGAATACTAAAACGAACACTAGCAATATCATTAAAGGAAGGTAAGATTGAAGACGTACTCTCCAGTAATACACAAAAACGTCATAACAATATTTGTGTCGATTTGCTGATTGTGTTAATTTTTTCACTGATAACTTTATATGCTAAGAGCAACGCAGCCAACTTTGAGATGTTTATGCTTCATCTGAACAAAATCAAGTAAATATTAGCTATAAGCTGGCCATGAGCGTAATCATTTCATTATTACGGTCAACAACTTACGCCTAGATAAAACAATTCATATAATCGGTGACGGACAGCTTCACTTGAAAAAAATGTTCAGGGTAGACCCGAACTGATAACCGTTTGAGATCAATATCAAGTTTCCATGAATCTTTTAATGCAACACAACTACCTAAATATAACAATTTTTCTTATTTTTGTTGCCATTATTAGTTTGCCGCTTAATTTACAGACAAACTTCAGCTGCATTAACAAAGACCTTGTATCATTAATAGACGTAGTAATACATTTGATCAAGTATGTGCCTACTGCACAATATTATCTTTTAAATGGCTCGTTAAAGTTATTAATTGTCTTTTTCCATGTTACATATCTAAAGATGAAATTTGTAACTACTGTCATAATGTTGGAGTTACTGTTTTGAATTAAATGTTAGGTGGTTTAATTGGGGGGTTTAATTGATGATTAATATGACCATGATGTCATGACCACACGCTCATTAACAGTGTACAGTAAAATCCTATGATGTTGCACATACACTTTTTTTAATTAATCAAAGTACTACGTAACTGACAAGAACTCATCAAAACAGTTCCGAATTGAAGCATCAGTTGAAAAAAAAAAACATTCAAAGAACCTTCAGTGACATGAAAAATACTTCAAAGAAATAGAAGGTTTAAACATCTTTATTAATACCCTCTAATTTACAACTAGATTGATAAATTATCACAATCATTAACCTTAATAACGAAACCAGTTTACCATTACTAAATAAACCTATACTTGACAACACTCCTGTATTTAATACACTTAAAGTATACAGCAATCAATCACTTTCTGTCCATGTAAGTTCATCGACATTGAAGTAGTGATGATCTACCAGACTGGACTGTGTGAACTCTTTAACCTTAAAGTTTCACCCCCCCCCCCTAAGCCCATTCCAATTCTCCCTGGTAAAAAAACTAAAAGAATATCAATGGGAGCTTTTTACTGTACCACCGACATTCCTTGCTTCCAGGTTTGCCAGAGAGGAAGATGCAATATTAGGTGGCAGCAGACAGTAATGAAAACTGAAGAAGAAGAAAGAGATTCGTTGTTATTATCATTGTGACGCCATATAAAATTAAAGCACTGTCCATTCAGTGTAACTACTTCTGTTTTTAATTATCGACTACCAGGTGCCGCTGATACAAGGTACGTAAACGGTGGAAGAATAAAGGTTAGTAACATTACAATCTAAAATATTATAAAGCTGAAGGTGTGATACCCGTTATTAAAAGGCGATAATTTACCTTTTACATTATATTTCGGTCAGAATAACGCACTTGTATACCTGACCATAATGGCGGTGACTTGTTCTGCTAGTACGGACAAGGCCATCAAAGTTATGCAATGCCTTATATACTGAACGTTAACATTAAAAGACTGGAAATGATGTGTATGTAATCTACATTCACCAGAACTTCACAACACTACGATACACTTATCCATGGAAGCAACATGGAAGGGGGGACGGGGGTTCGGGGGAGGAAAAATAGTATGCCGGCCGTCAAGGTGATGGGTCCTATGGGGCGCCGTGTCTATTCCTTTTGAGAAATGTTGGTTAGATGGATGGTGTTTGCATGACGGTTCTATAGTCTGTTTCATTTGGAAAAAAAATTCTGATGGAAAGTAAATAATAAATAATATATTAACAAGCCTTTTTCTTTACTGTTTAGGTTGCACCGCACAGATACACTATATATTTATACAATGTGCACAAGAGTGCTTTGTAATATTCCGTCTGGCATTATTTTATTCTGGGGACTAACCCCCTCCCCCCCCCCAACACACACACACACACACTCCTTGCCCTGTCCAATAATATTTCAATCGCCTCATCACTAACTATAAAAAAAATAAGAAGTTGTTCCCCTCTTTTTCTTATCACCAACTTTTCCGTTACTGCGAAGAATCCTCTTTGAAGCATCCAATACAATATAAATATACCTTTCTGCTATAAGGAAAGGTCTATTAAAGTTACTTTGCAATGAGAATCCAAAACAGGGATCTGAGTGTAGCAGTTGAAAAAAATCTACGTGCCAGACCGACCAACAATTTAAATCCAGACAGTGTGCCCTTCTCATAAATTTGGGTCGATATCGACCCAAATAATCATTGAATTTAAAAAAAAATAGTACTCAGCCATCTTACATCCTACAACATTCATTTAGGTATTGAAATGTAGCTAAGACCCTGTGTTTGTGTAGAAAACAAATAAAAAGGTGGGTTACTGTGATTTTTATTTTTTAGTTGGTGGGGCTCAAATGTCAAAGGTCATCTGAAAATGACGTAATTTGGCTAAAAATCGATGTTTGCATCAAAAAAATCGTGACAGAAAATAAAAGTTGAACAGACCCCCCCCCCCATTATATTTGGAATAAACCCTAACATGTTTTGAACATATTCTGAGCATTTCAGCAATACATCTATAGAGAGTTCTGAGAAAAATGCAAATGACCTTGAAATTTCCTGTAATTTGACACCAAAATCGTCCAAATCCGTTCCTTTTTGAGATAACTCTCGTTCCCGAACGCTTCATCCTAGGTACGTGATTTTTTCCTTTTTTTTTAAATATTTAGGCCACCGTAACATTTCTAATTGATAGTTATGACATAGCGCCCTCACATTCCTTTGTAAATCGTTAGCAACCGCCGCTGTTGCATCATTACTGTGCCACTGATCTGTTACAGTGTTAGTGTACAGTGTTAGTGTACAATCAGTGTACTGTGGATATACACTTGCAAATATGGCCCAGCTGCACGCAGCTCCCCCAAATTTAGGGCCCAAGAGGTCCTAGAGATGTAGGACGATTGGTCCGATACCGATA
>JAIPMN010003180.1:0-14848 GCA_020650975.1 Apostichopus californicus | reverse complement strand
GCTGTCATGTACATAGTAAGAGTACATAGACATGATAGGAAGCGACAAGGCTGTACTGTACATAGTAAGAGTATATAGACATGATAGGAAGTGAAAAGGCTGCAATGAAACTAGTAAGAGTATATAGACATGATAGGAAGCGACAAGGCTGTAATGTACATAGTAAGAGTACATAGACATGATAGGAAGCGACAAGGCTGTCATGTACATAGTAAGAGTATGTAGACATGATAGGAAGCGAGCAGGCTTTAATGTACATAGCAGGCCTTGACAAATACGGTCGCCAACTCGCCAATGGCGACTAGAATTTGCGACTGGCGAGCAAAAAATGCATTACGCTCGACATTTTGGCGAGTGGCTCATTCGCTCACTGCCTTTTTACGATAGGCTTACTATTAACTTGTGAGCCAATCAACAAAGGCCTATTGCCTAATGTTACACATCACAGTAGAATTATCAAATGCACTGTTACAAGTAGGTCCTAAGGAATAGCTCTGTTCACCAGCTTGAAACTAATTTGATACTAATCGACTAAATGATACACGATTATAGCTCCATGGTGTAACCAAACTGGAAAACTACAAACTTAAATAAATGCGTAACGACAACTCAAACAGGGGTAACGCATGAATATCATGTTTTAAACACTTTTGACGAAGCACAATTTAAATAGATCGTTTTTGCTGTAAACAACTAACAGTAACACTAAACCGCGATATCCTAAGTTAGGCCATACTACCTCGGCTTATATCACACAAACACTTTGCGAGAAAAAATGGCGAGTAAATTTAACGTTTTGGCGAGTAGAATTTTAGACTCGGTCGCCAGTTGGCGAGTAGTTTTAAAATTTTTTGTCGAGGCCTGGTTGAAAGGTAACTTGAAGTTACTGTAGATATCCCACATTGCTAGTAACTATTAATTCCGAGTGGCTGACATTCCAAGACTACCATGGTATAAAGAATAATCAGAAATTATTCAAACTTTCAATATCAGTACAACAGCAACTCAATAATGTAAACATTTCTCTTACCTAGAAAATGCAAATTATCTAGTTTTAATCAAGAAGGAGTTTTCTTTAAAGGAATTAATAATAATAATAATAATAATAATAATAATAATAATAACAAGAGGGCAAACCATGAACTTGCTGATCTCATTTCCTTCCATCATGACTTTTCTCTCGGTATCCTATGTTTTCTAAAAGTATGCCGTTTGTTCACACAGTTCGTTGTGACTTGAACGGACTTACCGTTTAGGAGGTGTTCCCGATACACTTTTTCGCCCAAATTAGGCCAATTTGACCTTTGATCTTGATCTTGATCCATAACAACCACATAAGGACTATTTTCCTACATGTTCAAGTTGACAAGCAGAAAATGGCTAAAAACCAAGTTTTATATTTATTGACCTCCGACCTTAGACCTATGACATCATTAATCACGCAGCCACAAGTTTACATGATCAGGCACCTACCCACCAAGTTTGAGAGGAGGTGTCCATGACCCACTTTTTTGCACAATTTAGGGCCAATTTTACCTTTGACCCACGTTGACCCAATTTGTCCAATTATTCTCTACATATCTTATAGTTTAATGACTTTTTCCAACATACTGACAAGCAGGTAATGGCTAAAACAGTTTTCTGGGTATTTGACCCTTGACCTATAATAATAATAATAATAATAAATAACTTTTTAATATAGCTCCAAATACCAAAAGGCCTCTAGGCGCTTTACAAAACCTAAAACAAATAGAAACAAAAATACAGAGAAATCAAAGGAATAAAAAGTCTAGAAAACACATAAACGTAAATTAAACAGTATGTAAAATACGAACACAATAATCTTAAAACACGAGAAGACTATAAAACAGACCAAAAACCTATGAAAAAAAAACCAAAAACAAAGGATAAGCACATAAAATAGAGTTGTACAAAAGTAAAAGTCTAGATAAAAACACGAGTATATAAAAGTGACAAAATCACGTTGAGAAACTAGAAAGATGTGTTTTTAAATTTTTCTTAAATATGGCGAGAGATTTGGCAGTCTTTATGTTGTGTGGTAGGTCGTTCCAAAGCTTTGGTGCAGCGACTGAGAAAGCGCGATCTCCGTAGTTCTTGGTTGAGACGGTTTTCGGGACCACGAGGAGTGCCTGGGATGCTGAATGGAGCTGATGAACCCAATCACGCAGGACTCAAGTTTTCATGGTCACCTACCCACAAAGTTTGAACTTGATCTGACTTTATGGTCTAGGAGAAGTTTGCACACACTTGTTTGCTCACTCACTCACACTCACACATACATTACTCACACACTTACCTCCTCACGTTTCCGATGTGGGTTGGAGTACAATATCTCATCTCCCCATCTTCGGAAGTTCTGAAGATGAATCCGACAGGCCAAAAGGTGAAGAGTTGAGGAAATCATGTCTGGAGGTGTCAAAAGCATGAAGCAGTATTTGGCAGGTTTTCATCATCCGAGATGTTTCCGTAATCAGCCGATGTTCGTCGGTCGCCATTTGGCGGAAAGACAAAGATACTCGGCATGTTTCTCCATTGTCAGATTTTGGTCAAAATCTGCACCTAAATATCTGACATTCAATAAAAAAATATTAGGGTCATCACCGACAACAAGAGGAGGAATACTAGGGTTCATCACAGAAACTCTTGAAAGAAAGACGACCACACACACCGTCTTATCGCAATTCCGCTTCAACCGATGTAAGGGGAGCCATTTGTGACTTATATATAATAAACAAGCTTCCATGGTATGAAATGCAGAGCTGATGATATAAATATTGTCTCTGTCAAACGATGCATATATAGTCAATTGTCATCAGCATAATGATGAAATTGCATATTAAACATGATGACATATTTAACCTCATGATCAAATATAGGCCTGTATATCCAGACGAGTCAGTCTATCAATACTGCATCTGTAAGCAAGTTTCTAATCACTAGAGATTTGTTTCATATTATTTAAAGAGTCTTTTAACATTAAACTACTTTACACGTAGTATTAATGTAGGTGTTGTAAAAAAAAAAGAAGGTTCCTTCTTTGTGTTTTGTCAATTTCAGCAAGATTCAGTACTATGGTTGAGGGTTTTCCAAGGAATGGAAAGTCCTCCCCTTATAAACAGGATGGTGACGAGGTATATCCTGTATCCTTTTGATTGCATGGCCAAGTCGATTTGAGATGAAACTGTGTACGATGTAAACAATGTGCAAATATTACAAAGAACGGTTTATTAATAGCACTGGTGCACAACACTGCAATGTTGTTTTTTTTATTGGTTCCGTTTACTCTGTGCGTACTGTGACAGGTAGATATGTGTGGGTTACGGGCGGTCGGTGGGTGTATTTCTTTGAAAGTTCATCATATTAATATTAAATAAATTGGTGGGTATTAGTAAATTGTATAAACAGTAAAGTGACTAGCTATGTTTTCCAAGGAAGTTACATGCTGAGTGTTAAAGCCAAGTGACTGGCAATGTATTTCTTTTTCATTGCAAGTGTTGTAACTGTTTGAACTGCATTGTTTTCACGGTCTTGTAGAAATAGAAACTGTTCGTTGGTTGCACAAGTCGGACAAATTTAACTTAGAAAGATTCATTACGTATGAAGTTTATTACACAACGGCTGACAGTGATTAAATACAGAATGGTCTTTAGTTTAGTGGATCGAGGACAACAATGAGATTGCCATCAATCGATCTTAATTAATTAAAAGAAGAAGAAATTAAGAACACTGTAAAGAAAACCAAATTATCAAATTAAAAACATCCAGATTGAAGACATACAATGTAACTAGAAGTAAAAATCTGTTTTCTTGTCAGTTTTTGGAAAAAAAAGGGTTGCCGTACCGAACAGATAGAAATATCTTGGATTATTTTATCTTCAGCTGTGAAACTTTTTTCGTTTTGTTTTGTTTATTTGTATGTGTTGTATCATGGAATTTGGAAATCGGAATCATTATTGGATATATTGGATATATTGAGAGAATTTCTTTGACTTTTATACTGAAAGACTTAATCGTTCAAGCTTTTCCCTCCCTGGATTACAGTACAGTACATACGGTACGAGTTACGTTTTTTCGTGCGATTTTCCTCTGGAAATATTATCGGTTGGGAGAATCACAGGGGTGCATTTTCATGTTTAGTGGACCTCACAGTCAGGTTCGGGGTAACTAATCATAAATGGACAAATGGATGCGGAGGCTAGCCTCCGGCAGGGGCGACGTGTCTGGTCAAGAGTTGAGTGATTTCGTAGGTCCGTTCCTTCAGCGAGATGATTCTCCATCTCCAGGTAAGAGAGTTTCACAGAGACGGGATGGTTCGGTGTAGAAAACAAAAACAGGTCTTTAGAGCACAGTGTGTAGGGAGGCAGCAGTCTTCAAAATGCAAAATGGTAGTAGGTTGATAAGAAAGGACCAAACAGGCCTATAAACAGATGGTGGAGCGAAGGAGGTGGCTGGTGATGTTGGGGGGGGAAGGGGAGGGGTGGAGGAATTGTATCCCTGTCCATCCCCTTTGTCTATCCCATGTGTTATGGGTTTTAATTAGGCTGGCTGTGCTGGTTACAGTTGCAGTTTTAGAAAGAAAAAAAATGTTTTATTTAAGTAGAGTCCCCAGTCTCCAAACATGTTCTATAAAATGGTACTGTAGCTTGATTTGATTTGAGACAGATTGAGACTTGTGCAACTGTACTTTCCAAACACCTCCTACTGTAGCTCTCCCCTCATACAGTAGTTAATGTTGTACCAGCAAACTTTCTAAGATTACTGCAGTTCTGCAGTACAGTAGTGTTTGTAGTTTATATGTATGATGATCTACTGTACTGTGCTGTACATAGTTAATGCAGTAGTAATACGCACAATAGTCACCAATGTATCTTACAGTAAATGCATTAGTATACTGTACATGCTCAGAAAACACTTGTTAGGTTAGTACAATAAGCCTACAGTATTGTTTCAGCCTAGCCAATGACAGCACAATGCTAATATTGCTACTGCTTCATTACTACACATAAGAAACACTAATTGTTCTAGACTACTTCTGCCTACAGTAGCTCTATTGTATGCATATCTTCCCTCCCATAGTTCTGTAAAGACAGGACATTGGCTATCCAGTTTTGGTGGGTTGCCAGACTTCCCAGCAATTGGGCCCAACAGCCATCCAGTTTTGGTGGGTGGCTAGACTTCCCAGCAATTGGGCCCAACAGAAGAAATGTAGAAAGAAGTACTGTTAGACAAAGCAATTGTCTGCTCCTAATATAATTTATAACTAGATACTAGATATTTTACAGATATTTTTCAAATTATGCAATATACTTGTCGGTGTCTACACTGGGTCTCTGTAATGTCCATTTAGCACCGCATGCCAACAAGAAGTCTGTAGTTAAATGTCAGTACAGTTGAAAGGCGCTTATTCACTTCTCTCAGGCTTCATATTGACTGTAGAAATGTCCATTGGAATTGTGCTACAATGCACAGTACACTTATGCTCAGATGTACAGTACAGTAAGTAATTCATTTAAATTATTAGATTATTATAATTTTTTTTTACTTATTTGAAAGATTGTTGTATAAATATACACTAATACAGTACATAAGCATATACACTTTATAAGTAAGTACTGTAGACTGTTCTTAAACATGGTGAAAATAATACATGTATGTAAGCTGCAAGGGTTACCACAAGCATTCAAACATTATTCATAACTACTGTAGCATGATCCATATCTTCTTACAGTGAAGGATGTCTCCTGGAGTCGTGAATGTGACCTCCATTTTGTTGCGATGTCAGTGGCCACCCTACTTCCAATGTGTTTGCACACAAGTTTAATTAACTGTAGTACAAAGTACTTTCAAGTACTATTGAAGCATTCTGTACGGATATAACATCGTGTGAACTGTATATACAGTATACACAACACATGATTCATTAAGGCTGGAGTATCTGAATTATGAATATGAAGGCACTAAACCGTTACCATGGGTAACCAACCACTGCTCAAGTTTCTTCCATCTAAGGAGTCAATTCTATAACAGAATAAGAATTGTTGTCATTTGTTTAGTAAATGAAGGAACAGAATTAGCTTTCATTATTAAAAGCAATTGGGAGGGATGTCCTGGGATTGAATACAATCATATTGAGATTTATAATTGAATTGTCAAGTTGTTGATGTACATGTAGACCTACAGTACTGTATGGTAGTTTGTACACACATGGTATTTTGTACACAGTACTCTATAATATTTTGTACACAGTACTGTATGGTATTAACTATTTTGTACACAGTTACTGTACAGTGGTATTTTTTGTACACAGTACCGTATGGTATTTTGTACACTACTATATAATATTTTGTACACAGTACTGTATGGTATTAACTATTTTGTACACAGTTACTGTACAGAATGGTATTTTTTTGTACACAGTACCGTATGGTATTTTGTACACATACTACTGTTTATAATATTTTGTACACCATATCTCTAGAATTTACCCAAATCAGTGCTAAAATTTTCATAATTATTGGGATGTTTGTTTCGTATAGATATTCACTTTCCATGAGTCATCGTAAGGTGCGTCACTTTGAGTTATAAGATTGGCTTAGATGCTACATGGGATCTCTCAAGCAGAGTCAACAATAATTTTTGATTAATTATGTTGTCAGTTTTTAAACAGTAAATGCTGTCTTTGAACAGTAACTTTGTGAGTATTACAGTGGCATTCCAATACATACAGTATATATATACGATTTTGGATATGACATTCATGCCCTGTGGCTGGCTTCCCTCAGAAGTTACAAACTATAAATATGGACTCTAGCACCTCAAGTACAGTTAGTTGAACATTAATCCTTGAGCAAACATGTTTGTATGATCTCTGTGTAGCGAGGAATCATGTATCATCTCATGATTCTTTAACTGCAAGCAACGGTAATCAACTATTGTTATTGTGAAACCTGTTGGGAGGGAAGAAGCATTGTCTCATACAACCCTGAACAAAGAGATTCCATTTTTGGGAACAATTTTCTTTTTTACCTGTTTCACCCCCTGTTTCCTTTCCATATTTAGGCATGAGTCTCTATGGAGCTGGGACGCAACCACCGATTCAGAGGCCACCGTCCGGTGTGCCGCCCCCTATCGGGCCTCCATCACACACACCTGCTGCCCTCCCACCGGCTCCACCACCAGTGCCCAAAGCTGCTGTTGCAGGAGGACCGGGTGGACCAGCCAGAGGCGCCCCAGCCAGCGGGCCGGGTGTTCCAGGACAAGGAGGTGGACCAGCTGCACCACCTCCTGCGCCAGGTGGACAGATTGGGCAGCCTCCCGTCCAGTCACCCTCACCTCCCCTAATGGATCAGGTCCTACTGCCTCGAAGGCCTGGTATAGGATTGGAAGGCCGGAAGATTCTTTTGCGTGCCAATCACTTTCAAATGAAGATTCCCCATGGGGATATTTACCATTATGATGTCACAATATCGCCTGAGAAATGTCCCAGGAGAGTCAATAGGTAAGAGATGTCTCCTTTTTTTCACTGTGCTTGTCTTGTCTCTATCTCCACCACTCTATGGATGCCTTCACCATCTATTTTAACCGATATCATAGGTCAAAGGTCAGTAACAAGAAATAAAAAATACAGGATCTTTTTTTGACCTCCCTAAATTATTTCCCGATGTAGTACTGTTTATGTCATTTCTCCAAGCTGGAATTTCGAGGTGGTACAGTTGTTTGTCAATGTTGATTTATCATGCATATTCATGATAGTTTCTCAGTACTGACCAATAGGGGTCTCTTAAATTTCTTGGGTCTAAACTAGTTAAGATTTTGATTCATCTCCTCGACACAGAAGAACCCAAAAAGAGGAAAACTTATATCATGCCACATTTGTGAACCATGGTGGATATATACTCAGAAAACACTTGGTTTCCAATTTACCAACCATGCTTTTCATGAAAATGTGAATATCTCCATGGCAACACTCCCGAATGACTCTTTGGTTTGTAATTTGCAGAGAGGTGATAGATTACCTGGTCGGTGCATATTCCAGGAGCACACCCAAAATATTTGAAGGTCAGATGCCGGTATTCGACGGGAGGAAAAACATGTACACAAAGAAACAGCTGCCCATTGGACAGGAGAAGGTAGGAGATAAATAGAGGGCGGTACTCATCTACCCTCCTTCATATACCATATTCTCTGTTATTGACGCTGTCAGTCTAAAGAAATAATGGCCATAATTTCTGTAGCCTAGTAGCATAGCGGCCTTTATGTTGCACATTGTCCGCAGTGTGCTGTAATTTTGGCTGACGGTTTTGTGTGGTGGGTAAGACGGACCATGGTGGTATACATATATATTTACTTCACTCATCTTGTACCTGTCTCCCATCAACCTAGATGCTCTCCAAAATTTCCCTACTATCCACTTTAGTGTCAACCCCCCTACCCCCCCCCCCTCCCGCTACCTCTTGGTTACGATTCTACCATGCTTAACACCTATACCTGATACTGTCCCTCCTGACTGTCATAATCTCAAATCTCTGTGCTGCAGATTTTTTTTTTTAATCCTGGGACTCCTCACCAAGTTGTCCGACAGTTTTCACAGACATTTCCCGAGAATGCATTATAAATTGATGGTTTGCTCGTGCTCCTTCCATTGTTTTATTGTGTGGATATAGTTATAATACTACCGTCTGTTCTACTACAACCCCACCCCCCCCTCCCAGAGAGCCCCCCTTCTTCATTTTGGGGAACTGCCCTTTTACATACTCCTGTACTTTCTTATCATACCTTTTTGAGCAACATAGGTTTGTTGAACTCACTCAATTGTCAATGAACAAATATAGATCTGCTAAGATCTATGCCAAAGACAACAAACATCACTTGTGTCTTAATTATGCTTTGCATTAATTTTTTTTTTTTTAAATGTTAAATGAACGTTTGTTATCCCAACGTCACTGGTTCACTTCCTGTTCTAGCTCAAATATTCTTGGCTCTTGTCAGATTTTTTTTTTTCCAATTTTTCTTTTTTTCCAATTTTTCTTTTCTTTTCTATTTCTTCCTTGGCAGGTTGAACTAGAGGTTACATTGCCGGGCGACGGTAGAGACCGCACGTTCTCTGTAATCTTGAAATTTGCTGGTTTCGTCAGTCTGGCCCTGCTGGAGCAAGCTCTGGAGGGACGGCTTCCCATCATGCCATTTGACGCTATTCAAGCCCTGGATGTGATCATGAGACACTTGCCGTCAATGACGTAAGCAAATGCCCTACCCACCCCCCTACCTGCTCCCAACCCAACCCCACCCCACCCCACCCCACCCCACCCCATCCCATCCAATACGGTAGCAGATAGTATTGGATGTAAGGCACCCAGGGGATAAATGGGTAACTGTGAGGTAACTTGTCATTGGGCGCAGTATATAACTGCTGCTTGACTGGAGGGATTGTCTCTGGGACAGGTTATCATTGACCAGGGTTATATAACATCTGTAAAGCGCTTTGAGACCTATCGCTGGTATAAAGCGCTATATAAAAAGCAAATATTATTATTATTATTATTAAGGCCCTCCAAAATCCAGGCTATTTTATACCAGTTGGCTTAATGCCAGTGGATTTCACCATTGTCAGTACAGGTAATAGAAAAAAATTGCAATGGCTTTTGCCTGCTAACTGTATAAAGATAATGTATGTTGTTGCTGTTGTGTTAATTCAAGGAAACTTGCTAGTTGGGGAATTTGCTTTTAGCTGGTAGGGGTTTGATGCATCAACATGGTTTAGTAAGCACTTTGGCTAAAATTGTGAAATTCCTGCCCTCTTCATCCAATAAAGTAACAATTTCTGTTTTCATATATATTTATAAGTAATTGAACAATGGAAACCTGACCTGGGAAAACATGAACGTTCCTTTACAAAGAATACTTTGTGGCATATTTTACTGGTTTGTGAAATTTGCTCTAGGGAATTTTTTTAAAGTTAAAACCAGCAGTCACACTTGGGCATTGTATCTACTGATTTGTGACTCCTTTGTGACACTTTTTTACAAGTTACCCAGATCTGTTCAGTCAATTTGTCGTCTTACGGGAAATAATTTAGTGGTAACATTGCTGTGCTTAAATGTTATGAAGGCTCTTAAGCTTATATTGATAAAAATACAATGGTTACCCACTGTACAAACACTGCTATATATACACATCTTGACACTTGTATAGCGACTTGACCATGTTGCATAGCGTCTTGCGATGCGATACTGGATAAAGTAGTATACCCCGGTCCTTTTTTCCGCTTGTTTCCATAGTTACACACCCGTTGGCCGATCGTTCTTCTCCCCACCCTCGGATTATTTCCATCCTCTGGGAGGAGGGCGAGAGGTTTGGTTTGGTTTTCACCAGAGTGTCCGACCATCCATGTGGAAGATGATGCTCAATATTGATGGTAAGTGTGTACACCTTATACTGACCCGATACGTTGACCCCTTCATGAATATTCATATCTCACCAAAACCAGTTTGGGACAATTTTCCAATGCTAATACCACTCACTATATTCTGTCCTTCCATATCATGCTTCAAAGCACTCGTACTGACAGTATGCACAGTTCCTAACCTTTACCTGATTCTAATGCTAATACCACTCTATACTGTCTTCCCGTATCATGCTTCAAAGCACTCGTTCTGACAGTACGAGCAGTTCCTAACCTTTAACTGATTCTAATGCTAATACCACTCCATACTGTCCTCCCGTATCATGCTTCAAAGCACTCGTACTGACAATATGAACAGTCCCTTACCTTTATCTGATAGAAACTTGATATGCGTACTGCTCATAATAACAATACAAGTGCTTTGAAGTGTTATGTGGAAGTACAGTACAGTATATATAAAAACAAAATTGTCTGAACTGCGGGCATCTTTGGATAACTACCTACAACAGATCATCATTTAGCAAGATTGTGTTTTCCTGTATGTGTGTGAATTGCATCCATACTGAGGACTTCAACAAAGGAATTCCAAGTCCTTAGATGTCCTCTGTGGAATTCCATTGCAAGATGTGTTTTCCTGTATGTGTGTGTATCTGTTTTGCATCCATACTGAGGACTTGAACAAAGGAATTCCAAGTCCTTGGATGTCATTGAAAAGAATCACCACATCCTCTGCAGAATTCCATTGTTAAGGGGTAGTGTCAACATTAGGGAATGTGGATTTGAACAGTCAAAAAGACAATGGGGTCTTCAATCAGGATGTAAAATGCACATGTGTGTGGGTGGGGAAGGGGGCAGGGGTTTTCTTGAGCCCTTGTCCCGACAACTGTAGGGTGGAATTGACACTTACACTAACCAGAGCTCTGCCTTATGCAAAGTGATCATTTTGTTGCCTTTAATGTGTACTTGTGTGTTTAATACCTCCTTACGATGTATGTCTCTTTCACATCTGGAAGTAAAGTAGCTGTAGGAATAATTAATATTCATACTTTAAAACATCCACCAATCTCATCTTGTATTCGATTCTTGCAGTTTCTGCTACGGCCTTCTACAAAGCACAACCGATCATAGATTTCCTGGTGGAGACATTGGACATGCAGAGTATTGCTGAACAGCGACGGCCTCTGACCGACTCACAGAGGGTCAAGTTTACCAAAGAAATCAAAGGTAAGAGCATCGGAAAAATTACGACTGTCCAAAAGCAAGGAGGCAGCAGGGAGGAGGGTATAGGAAGGAGGATAGAGGATTGGGTAGGGGAAATCTGGAGGTCCTCTTCAAGGATTAAAAGCAAAAAGAGGACAGAAAATTTACTGCAAAGGGTTGGTTGTAGTTTTGTACGAACTGTCCCAACCCGAGCAACGTCCTACATTCTGTGTTCTGACCAGTTTGGCACAGTGCCATAAGAAGAAAGTTGCAGCAGCTGCAAGATGTGGCTGCAGCCAGGCTGCATCAATATCAAACAATAGAGGTTATATCTGTAGACCAGCAGTGTCTATGGTGTGAAACTGTACAGTACAATAGACTATGAAAGCTGCAGCAGCTGCAAGATGTGGCTGCAGCCAGGCTGCATCAATATCAAACAATAGAGGTTATCTCTGTAGACCAGCAATGTCTATTGTGTGAAACTGCAGAGTATAAAATGTTTTGTCCAATCCAGCCCCCCCCCCCTCCCTACCCTTCAAATTTAATTTTCGTAAAGAGGTAAAAAAGAACAATTCCTGTCAAGAGTCGTCAAGTGTAGATAGATACTTGCCTGTTAACTGCTATGTTCTCATCCCAATCACCACAAGTTAATGGTAGCAGTTAACATACATTTTTCAAGAGTTTACAGTTTGTTAGGCTTACTACAGTGTATAGGTAGCCTAATGTTATGTCTTCGTTAGTGCGTAAGCTACACAGTAAACAGTACAACATGTTATGGTCTTGGAAATGTCTTGAATTTTGTTTGTTTGCAAGTGTCAGACCTGTGTGGTCAGCCCTTTCTCGAGTCAGCTGCAGTAAATAGAGTGTCTTTGTATGATATACACTCTAGGATTAACAGTATCAATAACTACATAAACATTGCACTGTAATTCGCAAGTGACTGTGAAAGAACAAATACGAGGAAGAATAACAAAACAACAGGCAACAAAAAGGAAGAAGGGAAAAAAATAAGACCGGATGTAATAATAATAATAATATGAAGCTATTGTTAGGAGAACAGGGCGTTGCAGGTTGCAGGATTGATATTGTAATGTTCAAGGAAGTGAGTGGGTGGGGTATTAGATGGAAATTGCACAGCATCAACAGGGAAGATGTTGTGTGCTTGTTTGTTTGTTCCTGACATGATTTGAATATCTTGGTTCCGGGAAACGATCAAGAAAGGGTGAAGAAGGGGGCAGAGGTGGGGGGGTGGGGAAATTGTGTACTAAATCTTCAACAGGAATGTTAGTAGTGATGGGAATGGGTACCCAGGGGACTGACCCAAAAAATTACCTGGTTGCATAATCAATATAACTTCATGCATATTTAATGAACATGTGATATAATAATAATATAATAATAATCAGCATTTATTTTTACGACGCTTAAGCGACCACAAATGTGGGAGAAACCCGCAAGGGCTTATGGATTACAACTTACACGTCGGGTGGCTTCCATTCAACATTTTAACTCAAATTTGGAATCTTTTCAATTTAGAAAGTCATTTCATTTTGATCATCTTTGATAAAACTTCATGCATATGTAATAGAAATATTTTGCAAAATTTAAAAGCAGGATAGTAGATCCACATCGTCATAGCGATCACAGGGATTGTTAAATTGCACAGAGCTTCAGAATTATCATTCTTTTGTTTTTCTCTTTTATCTTCTTCTTAGGATTAAAGATCGAAGTCACTCACTGTGGAACAATGAGAAGAAAGTACAGAGTGTGCAACGTTACCAAGAGGCCTGCATCAGCTCAAACGTAAGCATGGTCCTGGTATTCTAGAGTAAATGATTATTATGTTGCCAGGTAACCTTCCTGGCCTGCATCAGCTCAAACGTAAGCATGGTCCTGGTATTCCAGAGTAAATGATTATTATGTTGCCAGGTAACCTTCCTAGCCTGTAATGACTGAGTGTCCTACCTAACCTAGGAAACTCCGACTTTAAAAGCAGAGATTGAAAGCAAACGACGTTTAATTAAAAATTGACAATTGTTAAACATCATTTTACAGATTCCCTTGGCAGATGGAGAACGGCCAGACTGTAGAGTGCACCGTGGCCCGCTACTTCAGAGAAAGGCACAACAAAATATTACAGTAAGTTTTAAACCCCCATCCAGCATGAACAAAGTCTTCCAAATGGATTTTTGTCCTTTGTTTCAGTTTTAGCCATCTCCCTGGTTATTAAGAGATTAGTTAATGTGGTAGTTTTTGAGCTTCAGGGTCGTTTCATTTTCTTCCTCTTTGTTTAAGATAGTCCAATGAGAATGTTTCTTTTTTTTCTATTCGTCAATAGATATCCTCACTTGCCCTGTCTTCAAGTTGGTCAGGAACAACGCCACACCTATCTCCCATTAGAGGTATGTCCTCAATCAACTCATTCATTTGCCAACGTACAACTGTAATATACGAATACATGATAGATGTGTGAAGATAAAGCTTATGTATGATGTTATATAGTGCCACTTGGCACTTCCATTTGCTTTTTATTATGCTTCTGTCCTTTCCTTCTCTGCTCCAGTCCACTCAATCCATCACATCTCCTCCCCATCTTTCCTCTTATTTCCCTCCCTCCATCCTCCCTCCTCCCCTTCCTCTTCTACTTCCTTTTTACTCCTCCCCATCTCACCCCTCCCCTCAATCATCACTCATTTTCTCCTCCCACCTCTCCCTCCTCTCCTCCCACCTCTCCCTCCGCCCTGTACCTCCTACCCCTCCTACCCCTCCTACCCCTCTCCCACTCATCCCTTTCCTCTCTAACTCTCTACACCATCCCTGTCCCTTCTTTCTTGTTTATCACCCATTCTCACCCGCCTCCCTCCATCCCCTCCCCTCCCCTCCCCACCTCACCAAACCATCCCTGTTCCCTCTCTCTCTCATCCTTCATCACCCATTCTCTCATCCCCCTTCCCCTCCCCTTCTTACCCTCACCTGATGAACTGTTTACTTAATAGATTTGCTTTCCTCCAATTATTTAATGGAATTGACATCTTACAAGTAATAATCCGTACTGAATAATTCATTAAGTGTAACGAAGGCTACAACCTTGCTCTGACAGGTATGCAATATCGTACCCGGCCAACGATGCATCAAGAAACTCACCGACATGCAGACCTCGACAATGATCAAGGTAAGATCAACCTCTTGACCTCTTCAGAAATCAAACACAAAACCAGAGAATAT
>JAIPMN010003179.1:0-12943 GCA_020650975.1 Apostichopus californicus | reverse complement strand
ACCGATAAACGTTTCATGTAGAGACTCGACCTCGTATTTTTTCAAGAAAATCAAGACAGCACTGTCTTCGATATCTGCCATGGCGTTAGCTGTAATCTTGATTACTAAAACACCCTGTCAGGGATCGTAATATGCATGACGTGTTATGTAGTGTGTTATAGATGCTGCACTGACGTACGTGCAGTTAATGTACTTATATGTGTACGCGCGAATTTTTTACTCAGTGAGCGGTAAAGTTATAAACAAGTTGGTTAAACGTCGGACTGTGAAATGTACATACTTATTGGAATAGCCCAAACTCTGCCAGATAACCAACAAAATGGAACCAAGGGTACAAACTAACCAATTAAGTGCACGGGGGTCCTATATCATTCTTTTTTTAACCAACGTTTTAAGAGTGTACAGACAGTTTTAGAATTAACATGCATATACGCAATCCGTTCAACAGAATACTAAGTAGGTTTCTCAAAGGAGTGTTTTTAACCTGACATTTACTAGGTGATAAACTATCAGAACAATGACTAACAAACATACTACTCAAACAATTTGATAGAATTAAGGCTGCAAACCCACTAGATATCCAATCACAATAATGGTTAACAAGATATCACTAAAATTATCAAAAAGAATGAACTTGCAGCCATGTTAGTGATAAATATTCACAATGATGACGATAATCCGGATAAGAAAACACCTGATCAACTCATTCAAAGAACTGGGGCTCAACATCACCACCGACTGCAACCTAAATATTACCAACTTCCTCGACGTAATCTTCAACCTCAACACCGAAAAACACTACCCTTACAGGAAGCCCAACGACCGCAGAGTGTACATCCACAGACAATCCAATCACCCACCCAGCATCACCAGGTCCATACCAGCCTCGATCAGCAGACGTATCTCCGCCATCTCCCACGACGAGGAGATCTTCAAGAAAGCCGCACCAGCCTACGAGGAAGCACTCAAAGCAAGCATCTACTCTGAGGGCCTCTCATACATCCCAACCAACCAACCAAGAACAAACGTAACAGAAGGCGCAACATCATTTAGTTCAACCCCCCCCCCCCCTTTCAGCAGCAACGTAGCCACGAACATAGGAGGCACATTCCTAAAACTCATCAACAAACACTTCGAGATGACATCGAAACTAGACAAGATATTCAACAGAAACACCGTGAAAGTCAGTTACAGCTGTATGCCCAACATCGCCAGCATCTTAAAAGGACACAACAAACGCATATCAACCACCCCCACAACGAAAGAAAAGGAAGCTTGCAACTGCCGACAAAAGGACACATGCTCACTAAATGGAAATCAAAATCACATACAAGGCCAAAGTGAAACAACCGACAACTGCAAGACTTACATAGGTCTACAGAACCCCCTTTCATGCTTAGATATGGCAACCACAAGATGTCGTTCAACCACCAAAAACACCACAACCCAACGGAACTCTCGAAGCTAATCTGGCAGCTGAAGCAGAACACCAAGCCATTTACCATCAATTGGTTGATCGCCAGGAGAGCAAAAGCCTACAGCAACGAGTTGAAGCGATGCAAACCTCTGTCTCACATAAAAACTCACCATCATCAACGCAAACAAAAAGACCCTCCTGAGCAAATGCCCGGAACTAATATCGAAGTGCCGCCAAGAAAACAAATTCTATATAAACAACTCCAGCCCAACCACCAAACACCGACAAGGGAACCATACACAACAGATAATCTTCCCAACTGAACACCGTCAAAGGAGAGAGCACCGAAGAAAACAATAAATCCCACCCAACAAAACGGACGCAAAGGAGCATACACCGACAGAGTAACAATACACCAATAAGTTGGGATCATGATATTCTCTCTAGACAGACTAATACTGACTTACTTGTGTTACTACTCAACTAATACTACGGACCGTGAGTTACAACTCCAATCCCAGCTATAACCACTAGTCTACTGTACAAATATTCATATCATATTCCATTCCACTCCACCTCTAGATGAACTCCAATGTCACACAGCGTTCTGCAGGCTACTGAATGTTTAGAACATAGTATGTGGCAAAGAGGTAGGCAAGGGCACTCTGGAAATCAGCAATAAGATAATTGACATACACCTTGTCAACTGCGATCATATATTTCCGTCCGGCCTACAGTTTGGTTTAAGTGATATCAATATTTAAACAAAGATTAAAATGTCAAACTGAGTTTCACTTTGTCATTATTTTCCGAAATTGAAATTTTAAAGTGCTGTTACAGACTGATAATTTATTTGCATTAGGGTGTATGTTTATTATGTAACATTATCAAGATTGGAACCTTTTTTAGGGACCTTAACGGTATGTCCACTAAAAACTTATCCTAGAAACTGCAATGACAATATCAAAAGTGAATTGCAAGCAGAACCTGTAAACGTTAAAATATGTTTCTGCATACTTGAAAACAGCACCGACATTAAGAATCGGCTTGATTTCTATGACACCGTCCAAAAGCCACATACTCACTAACTGAACGTGTTGTTACCTTGCAAATGTTGCAAAGTCCAACGAACATTTTTAGTCTCTCGACGAACAATACTATGAGAATACGAGTAGAAAAACACTACCAATTTTGAAAAGTTTGAATAGCCTACTACTTGACCCACACCAATTTAATTTGCACCAACTACGGTTGTTCAAGCTACTGTGAATTTACTACAAGATATAGGAAAGCTCCTGCCTACTTGCTGCTTAGTGTACACATGATTTGTCTAGATGCATAATCATGGCAATTGGTTGTGTCAAAATGATTGACAGACTGTGGACAGGTTCAGTCCAACTCATACTGGTTCTTACACAGTACAACTACTGTAGCAATACTGTAACTAGGCCCTAAGCAATAGTTGGGTATCATAAGTTTTCGAAGCTAATGTTAGGCTTAAACTTGATCAACAATTGGTGTACAAAATATCCTATTAATATTAATAGCCTAAGCTACTGCCGCACAGGCAATAGCAAGAACCCTAAGTTTGTACGATGTATATGGGCCTAGCCTATAGGCCTAAGTTATATTTTTATTTCATTACTATCGCTCCGGACTAAGACCACCGTTAGACACTGAAGCCTGACGTTATGCTAGGCCCTACGCTATTCGGCTTAGCCTAGTATAACTATAACTAGCTCAGTTATCGCATCCTTTCTACAAAAACATTAAACAGATTTTCCGAAACAACAAGCAAAAAGCTTTCTCAGGATTTGTTATTGATAAATAGTCAATTTTTCTACCAACTTATTCGTTACAAAAACTTAAATGAAACTCCCACGACGCCCACCTCAGTCGAATATTGAAGAATTCTCCTGCGTCATCAGTGCTTCTTCCACGAAAAAGGCAGCTAGTGTTGTGTACTGCATGCTGGACGCTGGCCGTAGTATAGTGTGTACGTACGTACGTACGCGGTCAGAGTTTGGTGCGCTGTTGTATTGTACGCATATATACTGCACAATTTCTTATGCACTGATAAGTCAGGCTATGAACTGTTATTTTGGCGGGAACGCTAATATGCATATGCTACACTTCGCCACCCAGTTGGAAATCGTGACCTTAGGTCACCGACCCATTGCGCAACCACTGGACAGCATTAAGGCCGGTTCATAATTGCTGCGACTGCGCGCACGCACCCGACAATGCGAATGTCGGATACAATGTTCATACTTTGTCAAAATTAAAAATAGATACCCATTAAATTTGCGTTCGCGTGTGGAAACGCACGCGTAACTTGCGTTCATACTTTATTTGAAAAATCTTACACGTACGGTAGCCAAGTGCAGCGTGCATCACTTTTCCGCAATCCTTGTCCTGTAGACCTGTCATTGATAGATTGGTGAAAATGGATGATATTGAAGAAATGTTGCTTCTGTCACTACTGTTGCTGGCTCATCATCGATGTAGGTCAAGACCAAAAGACGGCGATGGTATATCCGCCCTTTGAATCAGCAAAGAAGTGAAAAGGGTGCATTCAATGCTCTCATTAATGAAATGAGACTGTATGAAGAAGAAACCCACCATCGCTACTTCCGGATGTCGAGGGTTTGCTTTGATGCAATCTTTTGCAAGAAGTGGGACCTCGACTAGTTTCACTTTGGAACTCACCGGTATCCCATCAGCCCATCTCAACGGTTTGCAGTCAGGTTGAGACTGCTAGCACCAAGCGACTCACAACAAACTGTTGCAATAAGTTTTAGACTGGGAAGTCAACCGTAAAGGGCATATTCAAGGAAACGACAGCCACTATTTGGAATGCAGTTCATAATGATGTGTTAAATTTCCGACGAAGGAAGATTGGCAAATAATTGCTAGAGAGTTCTGGTTGTACTGGAACTTTCCTATGTGCCTTGGAGCAATTGATGGCAAACAAATTGTTGTACGATCATAGTAGGCCTATTGTTGAAAATTACAGACACGAAGACGAACGCGAGGCATGTTCTTGTAATGGTTGTTTATTTCCCGCAGTATCGAAGGGATTTAATAACATTTTAAAGCATCAAAACAAAACAAGGTGATAATAAGCACAATAACATCACAGTACGAGCGATACTGCTGAAGGTCCATTAAAAAGCAAGGCTTGCTCAAATTGACCATAGTCTAGATGGCAATTACCAAAAGTATACTCTGCCTTAAAATAATATATTTTTTCTTTAATTATAGATTTTCCAGACCAATTTCAACAAAAATTCATTCATGTTAATACCAGGCTCATTCAATTTCGTTTGAAAATAAATGATGGGCTACACCAGCATTCAAGGGCTAAAATGGGTCATTCACTTTCAGCACTTGAGCATTCACTCTACAAGTAAGATCATTCAAATTCACTTAAATCATTCAATTTCGTCAAAGCCAGTCGCCGAGGCTGGTCAACCATTCAATTGCATCAATGAGCAAACATTTTCCAAAGGTGTGGATTCAAATTCGTTTCTGGTGTCAATCGAGATTTGGCCCTCGCAGAATGGCAGCTACGCATATGATACCGCGAGGCAGCACAAAAAGCAGGAGTCAATCTCCAAGAGTGGAGAGGTGACCTCCTACAAGAATTGGCCCAACAGAATGTGGGAGAAATGGAAATAATATCGAAAGAGTAACTTTAGTTTGATTCGACTAGAAAAATCGCGTGAATTTGAAAGCGTGTTAATGAAATTGAATGTTTTTTTTTGTTGAAATTGGCCGGGAAAACCTATAGTATCCCGAATAACATTGATAGTAACACAAACAATATACAGAGAGAATATATTTTCATTAAAAGTCTTAAACAAGAACAATTCAATGCTGGTATCAATCCCGGTTACATTTGCCCTAATGGTCGGGTTAGTTAAAACCGACTTTGCTGGACCCAAAGCCTAACTTACAGTGGCAGTAAATATAAGGTCTTCCTGCTGAAACAAGACCTCCTGGATTAAGAGTTTACACAGGGCTTTCTCTCTCGGTGAAAACTTTTTCAGATTTGCACCGATCATCTTACCAAACAGGATATCTTCTCATCTGCTCTCGATTTTACATGGGCGAGGCTGTCAAGGATGGCCATCTCCACAGTGTCGACTCTCTTAGCTTTCTTTGCTTTGGTCGATTCATCTGGAAAACAACTCTTTCGCCTTTGTCCTTTATTTGGAGGAGATGAAGATGTGCTTGATGTTGGGCTTGATGATGGCTCTTTGGTAGGCGTCAAATGGTTTAGGATGATGCTTCCTAAACTTTCTTTGGAACCCAGTGCATCATAGCTCCGGTCTTTATATTCTAGCATTTCAGATCTGTGAATTATTAATGTAAATTTGAAAGATGATCATATTATGTTGGACTGGCCATGGTCTTATAAATCATTATGTTGCTTTCAATGGGGTAGTTTCATCTTGGCGAATTTAACGAACAATCCTCTCGAGAAAGTGAAATTTGTGGACCAATCTAAAGAACTGTGGTTCAGAAATTAATTGATAGTTCAAGCTGATCTTTTTATGACAATGTTCTTGATTCTGTTCCTTATATAGGCCTATTTACCAAGATTTAAATGTACAGTTTGATATGTGTTATAAAAACAAATCAAATAACGTTTGTAATGAATGCACCTGCCGGACGATGTAGTTAATTATTATTCAAAGATGTGAGGGCATCGTTACAATAGTATAAATTGCCTGTCTGTACTATTTTGTGAACTTGATATTGATATTAAGTACTTTTAGCAGTACCAATCCTTTTTAGCTAGAGACTTATGTCTTTATATAAATTGATATCTTGGGGAAATTTGTCAACAATGCATATTGCTAAACTTGCATAGTGTATTTTGACACAAAACTGTTTCTCGAAAACGACAAGTAAATTAATGTCTAGCTTTATGGCGTCTCTTGAAAATGAAAAATAGACGATTTGAATAAAATAGGACATAGAGTAGACCCTACTCTCCCAAACCCCAATGAGGTATCATACATTCAATGGAGCTACATCTTTAACATTAACAACTTTTATACATTTATTAATTCAACAAGTTATTTCTAACTAAATTTTGTTGGACTCATTATTGTTTCTTTTTAAATGTTTTTTACATGAGTGCATTGAAAAACTTGAAAAATGGTTGATTTGAATAAACCACTAAACATTCTTTAATTTACCCAACGCCCATGTTTGTTACCATTTCTCTGTGCTTGATGTGGTCTCCAAGAAAAGACATGACTTCATAGTATGGCCACTTTGTTAGCTCTTTGCCCCCATCTCCACTTTTGGTCTTCATGCTCTTCTTTACTTTCACAAAAGCATCGCGCAGTTTCCTCTATTTTTCCTTACATTCTTTCCATTCTTTGCTGCATATTTTCCCAATTTCTTTCCATGAATTTACTGCCCTCTCTGTGTCTCGGTACTCTCTCAAAGATGTGTTGTAGAGGTTTGGAAACAGGCGCACTGTTTTGATAAGCTTTTCATCGTCACTAATAAGATTTGCCATCACTGCGAATGAATACGCATCCGACAATGAAATATTTCAATGTGTCCGACTACGCATCTTATTAGTGTGCACGACACTTTTTTATTTTTAAAAAGTTCGGACGCAGCAGCGCAATTTGATTACGCACTGCGCGTCCATTTACACACTGCGTATCGAACGAAATAGGTCTGCGCGCTGTGAAAACGCAGCGAATATAAACCGGCCTTTAGGTGCGCCATACGCGCTCTGTACGTTGTGTTTCACTCCAATGCAACCCTTAATAACATCAATCTGTCTCACTTGCAAGCCCGCTGCATCATTAAATCGATCGGGATTTACTCAAATTTAAATTACTTGAAATAAAAATGGCCAAATTGAATAGAACTTTTGTCGCATTCAATGCCAATTGAAGACAGTTAATTGATTCGAGTTTATTCTAATGATAAAAATTTCTGAAATACCCCAGAGCTTCCGTGCATGGGCATCGCTCAAAGGTACCGAAATCACGTTGCTCATTGACTAACCAAGGGCTTGAAGCGGGTCCCTGGACCACACACCCATGAGAGGATTGCATCCCATATATTGTTCAGTCAGATTATGCTTGAAGAAAAATTAAAGTTTCTGTTTAAAAACATTTTTGTCGTAGTAAAACAAACTAATGGTAAAAAAAACAGTGCGATCATTTTATTGCTATAAAACAGATATAAGTTGTAAAATAACAGGATTTTTCAACTGTAACTTTAATTTACAGTTACTTCTGTAAAAATAGTAATGATTGCAGTCAAATTTGGTTAAAAAACAGAAAATCATTGTTTTCTAAATAAACAGAAAATACATGTTACATAACATTTTGATATTGTAGCAATACAAACTGTAAAACTGTAAAAATACAGTAAGTTTTTTGTTAATGGAAACAAAAACAGGTAATTTATGTTAAAAAAGTCTATAAACTGACAGATATTTTTAACAGTGAGTGGTTACAATAATAGAAACGGCTATTTCTATCTTTTTTTGAAACTTAACGCAATACATCAAAAAAAAAAACTTACAATGCCTGGAGGTTTGTGAGATTACTAAAGATCGTGACAGGTAGGGACGTCAAGGTATTTTTAAACAGACCCCTGAAAGGAATTAATACACAAGTTATAGTACGATATAAAATCATCATTTATCAACGCAAAAAGCATAAAAGTAATTTAGAATAGAAAGTAAAGGACATTTTATGTATCATATGAATGCAGGCAAATATTTTTAAGGAAATAAATTGAACATGTACAAAAACATAATAAAAATCATAATATAAATACGATGTAGTGAAAAAAAAACTTACAGCTCCTCAAGATTCGAGAGATTGGCAAATATATGCATTGGGAGAGATGCCAACTTGTTTGAATCAAGATATCTGCAAGTAATGTGCATATCATAGGATATCAGAGGTATGATAGTGGGGTACACCGTAAGATCTCATACTGTGTGTTACTATGTGTATCTGCAGGGGTCCTTAACCACACAGCAAATGAGAGACATCAATTTGACCGTGTCTTTAAGGAACAATTGTACATTTGTTATTGTACGTTACCGTGCACTATTCTAACCCAGTTTGCAAGTACATGATATGATCTGAAATGATGCAACCTGATCGACATAAGTAGCGTTTGTTTTGAAACAACTAAAATTGGGTAAATATTCCTTCTTTCATTCATTCTCACAATAACAGCATAATATAATGTTCACTAAACTACGCAAAGCATGCAAATGAAACATGTGTCGACGTTGAATCAGAAAAAAAACATAATCATATAAAGTCTATAGTGATTTACTAGCATATACGCAATCCTTTCAACAGAATATAAGGTAGGTTACTAAAAGGAGTGTTTTTAACCTGACATTTATTGTGATTAACTATCAAAACAATGACGAACAACATACTACTCGAAGCTTTTTGATAGAATTAAGGCTTCAAACCCACTTGAGTGACAACCAATCAGAGAAGGAATTGAATGTGTGGCAAGTAAAATGACAGATATATAGTAAATAAATAAGAACAACACATCATTTCTTATTTACGGCTTGGCTTGCCTGTAAAGAGTGGTTTTTATGTGTAAATTGTCAGATCTAAGCACCAGGGGTGCTCTCTGTACAATCATAACACTTGGGCAATACGCCTTTAATGACAGTTATACAAAGCCAATATTTTTTTGTTTTTCTTCAATGTGAGATTTTAATATAATTCATAAAAACGGCGGAGAAACGGCATGGTAAACACGTTATATAAATATCGATTTACAGGAAATCACTCTTTTCAGTCAACAATACTTCTACCATTATCACGTAATAAAGACATCACTTTCATAAGGATTTTATTATTAGACATAAATAATACATAATTTAATCAGTTTACTGATCCTTAACATAGCAGCAAGTGATATTGTCTCTTGTATAAATTTCAAACTACGAAAAGGAAAACACATATATTGGAATAAACTATAGTAATAAGTGCTATTTTGTTCACCCTATTTGTAAATTCTTTCTCTGCATGTAAACTTGCATCCTTTAAATTCTTATTTTGAACAAAACAGAACTGTTGTATCATCAGCAAAAAGAACAAAGTTTGATTTCGAGGATGTTGAATGAATATTAGTAATATACATAAATGAAAAGTAATGGCCCGTTACAGTTCAGTTTAAATGAGAATGTTTCATTAAAGTGGACATACTAGACTCTGTTTCTCAAGTAACTTACACTTCAGTCATATATTATGAACATGGGACAATCCTACAATCCTGGAGTTTTGTGAGATTACTAAAGATCGTGACAGGTAGGGACGTCAAGGTATTTTCAGACAGACCCCTGAAAGGACTTAATACACAAAGTTAAAGTACGAAAGGACATTTTACGTAACATATGAACGCAGGCAAATATGTTTGAGAAAATGAGTTGAACATGTACAAAAACATAATATAAATAGAACGTAGTGAGAAAAAAAAAACTTATAGCTGCTCAAGCTTCGAGAGATTGGAAAATATATGCACTGGGAGAGTTCCCAACTTGTTATAATCCAGATATCTGCAAGTTATAAGTATATCATACGATAACAGAGGTATGATGGTTGGCTACACCGTCAGATCTCATACTGTGTGTTACTATGTGTATCTGCAGGGGTCCTTATATGAAAGTCAAATTGTGAGACGAAAACATTCGTTTTTGCCTTTGCGACACTTTATTTCATGCGTTAGTCCACTCAGACATTTACCGGAATTAGACAGTCAATTTAACGCTTAAGTGATATTACGGAATTCGTTTCCTTCTTAGGAGTGTGCAAATTCAAAAATTTAGTAATCTCATCATTGCGAAATCTTACAAAGCCAACGAAGAAATCGCATACTTGAATCGCAAACTTAACCAGAGAGCAAATGAGAGATATCAATTTGACCGTGTCCTTATTTGTTATTTGTTATTGCTACGTTACCGTGCACTATTCTAACCCAGTTTGCAAGTTATATTCGTCAAAAAAGTTCCATAAATGGACATTCATCCAGATGGAAGAACACGAAATCCAAACACGATATAATGATGAATATTCATTGAATATTTTTCAATAATCAATCAATTTATTTACATGAATAATAATAATGGAAAATATATGTAAACTTACAAAATCTGTAAGGAAATCATATCAGAAAATATATGTTCAGGAAGAGCCGTCAAGTTGTTATCACTAAGTAACCTGAAAAGAACCAAGAATCATGTTTGCATGTGACAATGCCTGAAAGTGGAAAAATATAACTCTATGATATGTTTCTTTCTTCTTAATAAATGGGTAATTAGTGAATTCTCCATTGGCGTGGATAAAATATTACGATACACGGTCTGGACTAATTTTCCTTTTCAAGTAAAAAGTTAGAATAACATTAACAAACTACATTAACAATAATAATGGTAAATATATGTAAACTTACAAAATCTGTAAGGAAATCATATCAGAAAATATATGTTCAGGAAGAGCCGTCAAGTTGTTATGACTAAGTAACCTGAAAAGAACCAAGAATCATGTTTTGCATGTGACAATGCTTGAAAGTGGAAAGATATAACTCTATGATATGTTTCTTTCTTCTTAATAAATGGGTAATTAGTGAATTCTCCATTGGCGTGGATGAAATATTACGATACACGGTCTGGACTAATTTTCCTTTTCATGTGAAAAGTTAGAATAACATTAACAAACTACATTAACAATAATAATGGTAAATATATTATTAAAGTTTACAAAAAAAAGACAATCATATCAGAAAATAAAGTTTCAGGGAGAGCCGTCATGTTGGTTTGATTAAGTAACCTGAAAAAAAACCAAGAATTATGTTTTGCATGTGACAATGTTTGAAAGTGGAAGGTATGTAACTCTGTGATGTGTTTCTTTCTTCTTAATAAATGGGTTTTTAGTGAATTCTACATTGGCGTGGATAAAATATTACGATACACGGTCTGGACTAATTTCCTTTTCAAGAGTTGAGTTGTGATTGCATTCGAGTTAAAAGAAACACCAACTCTTCTTTTCCCATGAGTTTAGGACACGTACAAGTTAGTTGGAACAGTCTTATTATTAACTTGGAGCGAAAATGTGATTTATCGAGAGCAATCTCCCGACTTTCAACGTTGTCATAGCTGAGATGCATTAACTATTACGTATACTGGATGAAAGTCACGACATGTGTAATTATGTCATTTATAACACTTGTTGACGCATAATGATTATATTTTTGACATGCTTACATGATTTCACTCCCAAATAAAGTTGCACTGAACTAAGTTTAATGAAATGAATTACATGTCTACGATATATATGTCCATAACGGGGAAAACAGTAGGTGAATTCACCAGCTCCGTAGTCAGGATTTGCATATTATTTTGTTTCCTAAAACTGAGACAGCATTTAATTATTCCTTTAAAACGATAACGAATCCTCATGATTAAAATGCTTCTTTAGTTCCATAGTGTTCAATGCGAGTACACTTAAAGTGATCATATTTGGCTAAAATGCTCATTACATCACAACGATTTCATGAAAAAGACAACAAAAACTTACAACGCTTGGATGTTCTCGAGACTAGAAAAGGTGTTATTTTGGAGAGACCACAAACTATTTGCTGACAGATCCTTGAAAGGAATTTTCAACCAACTTATGAGCTAAAATGATGGGTTTTTAACAAAGTAAGGACAATATTATTTTTTTTATGGTGCGAATATTAATGATATATGACAATGTGTTAGCGGTGCAAACTACCCCCCCCCCAAAAAAAAAAAGAAGGGTTACATTTATCCTGAAAATAATAAAATACAAGAAGTCTGACGAATCTCATAGTTTGGTTTATAATATACAAAAGCTATGCATATGTATAATTATGATAAAAATATATGTGTAGGCTGTATATATTGTTGTATATAAACATAACATGTACGATTAATCTTAATTATCTATAAATACATAAAATCATGTTAACTCTACTGTACCCTACGGAAATACGTTACTTTACAAGATTTGGTAGGGAGGATTAAACAAAATAAACATTTACACTTCATCACAGAAGGCACTACAAACCCGAAGGAATGTAATATTTCTCGGAAATATATTCTCCCTGCCCTTGTCACTGTCAAAATAAGCTACTTGAATATATTATAAGTAATGGTATCGATATCAGCACCAATATACATTCAGTGCAATAGCTGTAAACTATACATCATGATATTTCTGTCTTTTAGACTTTCATTGCAACCGATACACACAGAGAACACAGATACTACTGTAAATCTTGAAGTTTTATACCAAAGTAAAAACTGGATTGTGCTATAAATCGGTAGCATGTGTTATTAGGATTACAGTAAGAAATGCGGATATATGTAATTCCAACAATCCCTGTTGTTGGGATTTTCTGGGATTACACATATCCTTAGTTCTTACTGTAAGCCTAATTGCACATGCTACCAACTTATCATATCTGTCAGCACAATTA
>JAIPMN010003178.1:0-33032 GCA_020650975.1 Apostichopus californicus | reverse complement strand
TATATATATATATATATATATATATATATATATATATATTGTAAATAAATAAAGATCAACACACCAGAAAAATTCCACTTCACGACCGGTTTCGTCCTTTTAGGACTCTCAAGGGACGAAAACTGTCGTGAAGTGTAATTTTTCTGGTGTGTTGATCTTGATTTATTTAAGTATATTTCTCTCATACCGCTTGCTACACATTCATTTCTTATAGACAGCCAGACAGACAGACAGATCAAAAACCATTCTCAGAGATGGTGGTATATTTTGCAATGTCAGGAACATATTCATAAATTCAAAGGGTACATGAAATTTTAAAGGAAAGTACCGTCGATAAATTCAGTATTTTTCAGGCCGCCGATGATCACAAAACGGGTGCTTAGTGGCACAAAAGGACCTCCAAAAGTATTTACAAAAGCCTCCAACTCAATATGTGATGTGACAAATCACGCAACGTGTCGTTGGGTATTTAGAAAAATTTCCACCTGTAAATTCTATCTGACTCAGTGTATTAAAGTTAATTATAAATTTATTAATCAACTGTACTGTATAGCCAACTCAAAATGTCTGGTAAACTGTGGTGTAGTTGATCGTGGAGTAAAATATGCCCAGACTTAGCTGATGGTGACGGCTTTTAGCGATTCTTTCATTTTGTCATCTCGGTACAGGGTTAGCCTCGATGACAGTCCCAATGTATATTGCCGAAGCATCGCCCTCACACATCAGAGGGACCATGGTCACCATCAACAACCTCTTCATTACGGGAGGTCAGTTTGTAGCAGCACTGACAGATGGTGTGCTGTCTTATTGGCCATGGGGTTGGAGGTAAGCTGGAACCACAACTTCTCCATACATATATGTACATGCATTGCAGGGAAATTTGTAGGCTTTTGATGAACGGTTAACTGATTGAATTTGGGAGGTTGAAGATGAGGTAACCCTCGGTAGCTGGACGTAGGAAGAGGGGTTGGGGGTTGGGGCAGAAGTCAGACTAATGTACAGTGGTGCAACAGGTGGTCGCACCATGCCCGTGGGAAAATAGTCCAGAGGAGATCAGCACAGGAGACCAAAGGTCACTGGAGGTCATAGGGACAACAGCTGTCAAAATGTGTAAATCTAGTGCAAAATGTAAAGCTCAAGACAGAAAATTCCGGCGCTTCTCATTCTTAGGTTGAGGTTTCTCCATATCGAGTAGCTGAAACCTATTGTTTTTGTTGTACAGTAGGTACAAAGGCTTTCAGGAGCAGCAGAGGTGAAAGTGTGGAAACCTTGTGAACGTAACGTTTCAAGAGGAAAATTTTGGCACTTCTCATTCTTAGGTTGAGGTTTCTCCATAATGAGTAGTTGAAATCTATTGTTTTTTTGTGGTACAGTAGGTACAAGGGCTTTACAGGAGCAGTAGAGGTCACAGTGTGGAACCTTGTGAACGTAATGTTTCAAGAGGGGACATGTTGAAGCATCTCATACCTTGTATATAGATATTTCCTATAAAGCCTGTTGTTTTTTATTGAAAGTCACATTAAGGTCAACAGTGGTCAAAATATGGAAACCATGTTGTATACACTGTATCTCAAGATTGGACATTTGGCAGATTCTCATTCTCAGCTTGAGGCTGCCTCATAATAATTAAAAAAAAACAAAATCTGTACCGTGTCTCGTGGAGGTGAAATGGCATTTGAAAGCCATTGGACATCAAAAGTGGTCCTCTTGGTAAGGGGTATGATGTGTACAGGTATCAGGTGCTATCTGAGCACTAAAAATGAAAAAAAAGATTCACTCAATGGAAACCTCAGTGCATTGTTGCATGCCTCCCACCACTGTGTACTGTTAGTTATCATTCGATTGTTTGTTTTCATGTTTTTATCTCTGTTCTTTGCAGATGTATGTTGGGATTGGCTGGAATACCGTCTCTCATTCAACTCGTTGGTTTTCTCTTTTTACCCGAGAGCCCGAGATGGCTCATCAAGAATGGAAAACTGGAAGAAGGAAGGCACGTCCTGCTGAAGATATACGGCCGATCAAGATATATGACGGAGTTTGAGGCCATCAAAATGTCTGCTGAGCAAGAACGAGAGGATAGTCAAAAGAGTACGTTTTTTAGTACCGAGAACTTTCCATCTCTTACTTCAAAATCCTTTCTCTCTTCTCTCTCTCCATCTCTCTACGTTATTCCTTTTGATGAGTAGTTCTAAGACATCAGGACTCATCCATTTGTTTGATTGTGCAACAAACAAATAATTATAGGATGTAAACATGTCTGTACCTTGATGGAGACACAAACCCAACTATCATCTTTAGCTTTATTGTATGATGGTGATCTTTGTCACGAACACCTCAGCCAGATATCAAAGGAAAATAATTCTCAACGTGGGAGATATAGGGGGTTAATATAGTAGGGGTTAATAGGGATTAATACAGGGAGATATAGAGGGTTAATATAGGGGGTTAATAGACATGTCCGGTGCGTACCGTTTTATCAATATATGACGTCATGGTTCCACTGGGAGATTTTTTTTTTTACTGTCCCTTAATTTTTGGTTCCTTGGAAGTAAGTGACCTGTGCAGGCAGGTTTGTGTGCGTGTGGGTGTGTGTGTGTGACACTTGCTTTGGCCTGTGATAACTCGACAACAGAGTGATGGATATTTGTCAGACTTGCTCTGTAGATGTATTATAGTGACAAGGTGTGCCCTATCGTTTTTGGCACTGACCTTATAAATATATTAAGGAGGTTATGGGGTCAAACGTAAAAATCTTTACATTGCAAATAACTCTGCAATCTTAAGTCGACATGTAGCCAAAACTTGGTATATGGTTGTTCGTTAAAAGCTGGTACATGTAGGCTTAATTTTTTGGATCATGTGAACCCCCTCCAAAGAATTCTGGGCCCATTTTTGGGCTGGGTGGGCCCAAATTTTATTTCCACACGTTTATTTCCACATCATAAATCCTCCGCGACTCACATATTGTGTCGTGACACGAATATTGGGAACAGAGCTAGATAACTTGAGGTACTGAATTATTGAGTTCCTTTCCGGACTCGGAATTTCATCGATTATTATTTTACATTTTTATTTGACAGATGGAGTGTCATCTAACACATTACTACGAATGCTGAAGACACCAACGGTAAGGAGAGCTCTCATGTTAGGCTGTGGTCTGCAGATGTTCCAGCAGTTAGCAGGGATTAACACTATCATGTAAGCCTAACCGCTTCTTATATTAATTGGCTGTTCAAGAAGAAGACCTCACATACTGCAAATATAGTAATCCCATATTGTTAAGAAAACACCTTTGATATCATCGGGGCACTCTGGCGGGATATATCTTTGTTTTTCTTAATGATTTGTCCGTCATTTATCCTATCCACAGAGGGAAAAAGGATAGTTGTACCAAAAAGATACATTTTGATGAAATTCTATGTACGGAACATGTCAAGAATAAATCAACAAGGAGATTATAATAGCCTATGAAAGTAAAGCTTTGAAAGGCATTTACCCAGCTGATATCACAGACCCCCCCTACTGTGATCCAACTTCCTGGAGTTGAAGTTGCACTTTTAGCCGTTCAAATTACTGTAGGTTACTTTCAATCGACCATACCTCAAATTCTGGTCAAGATATTTTGAGATGGTTTTTTTCTCAACTAGCAGTGTGGAATCTTTTCTTCTTCTTCAATATAAATTTCACATTGTTCGCCACCAGGAAATTATATTAAAGATGGAATTGAATTGAAAAAAAAAGTTTTAAGTTTAGAATAGGGGTGGGCACGAAAATGTGTGACCAAAATGGAAATATTACTAAAGACATGAAAATTAAAATATCAGAAAGTTGCAAATGAATATTATTGCTTCTCGCGTGTCACAGAAAATTTGCACAATAAAATCTGGCCAACTGGTTTAAACCCATCTTATTGGATTACAGGAAGCTTGTATTAAAGATACAAACTCTAGTCTAATCATATTAAGTAATAGAACTTTGATAACACGTATCAGACAGTGATACTAATATATATCTACATACATACATACATATATACATAATACATAAAATCCCTCTATTGTCTTTTTCTACAACGATATCACATCAAGGACAAATTTCTTTTAAGAACGACAACATTTTTGCAGGTCTCATATTCTGTATTATAAAATCATACCAGCATATCAGCGTGACTGTTATGTGATACCATCAAACTTGTTTTCAAGGTTTTCATTATTACCGTCGAAGTACTGTATTACAATGTAAATTCTGACAGGATTCATTATGATACAAACCGGCTCGAAGCAGTTGCATTATTGGTAAGACAAGATGAACAGCAACATGCAATTAAACAACACTCCCTTGCTGTCCAGCCGAGTCATTGATTTAGACGCCCTCTTGAAAACCAGAATATACTAGGGAAATATTCAAACAATTTTTAGCAATTTTGAAGTCTCTGAATTTGGTCTCTTATAAAGCATCAATGGTTCCCTGTGTACAAATCTGCTATATATATATATATCTTTGCCTTCTTTAAACACTTTTGCAACAGAATTTTATAGCATTTTGCGATGCGATAATGGATGACGTTCAAATCTTCTTTTTCCTCAAGCTGTGAAATATCAAGTCATATCAAGACATATCAAGTCATATCAAGTTCTATATACTTCAATGTAGGTTTGACTCATCTGATGTAATATTGTGTTGTTTTTTTTTCTGTTGGTAGGTACTACAGTGCCTCAATTATACGGATGTCTGGGGTTAGAAACGACCAAGTTGTTATCTGGCTAGCAGCAGCTGTAGCATTTGTCAATTTTTCTTTCACTCTGGTTGGAGTTTATTTCGTAGAGAAACTGGGCAGAAGAATGCTCGCTTTGATCAGCATGGCTGGTAAGTTGATGTTCCCTCGCGGATGGGTACAGTATATCAGTTTACCCACAGTATATCACTGTATATCACTATATATGGCTGATCAGACAAATGTTCAGGAATATTCACGTCTGAATTTGTATCCGTGGTAACATCAATTTTCCTGTAAGAAGTTTCAATGCTGTCGTTTGAAAACTTTCCTTACAGAGCAGTGACCTAGCTAAATAGGAATTAAACAAGACTGGCTCTAACTCATTTACATTTCAATCATTAATCGCTGTTTTTCTAATTCTGTGGAGAAGGGGAATCCACTGTCTGCCAGACTGCTCACTCCTATCACACCCCACTCCTCCCTTCCATTCCTCCCCATCCCATCCCCTCCCCTCCCCTCCGCTCCCTTCCCCTAAATGTATATATGTGTTGTTGTACAGTACTTGCAAACATACACATCTACAGATGTGGTGAAGTGTTGTGGGGAAATATAACATGTGGCTGATGTAAATGTATATATGTGTTGTTGAACAGTACTGGCATGTACACATCAACAGTGTTTAAGCTATGTGGTGAAGTGTTGTGAGGAAATACAACATGTGGCTGATGCAAATGTATATATGTGTTGTTGTACAGTACTGGCATGTACACATCAACAGTGTTTAAGCTATGTGGTGAAGTGTTGTGAGGAAATACAACATGTGGCTGATGTAAATGTATATATGTGTTGTTGTACAGTACTGGCATGTACACATCAACAGTGTTTAAGCTATGTGGTGAAGTGTTGTGAGGAAATACAACATGTGGCTGATGTAAATGTGCATTGTTGTACAAGTACAGTACTGGCATGTACACATCAACACAGTACACAGTGATGACACTTAGCATGTAATTATCATTCAGAACACCATAATGTATGAGCCTTGTATCATTCTCTCATTTCTGTGTTTTTGCCCAAAAGTGATCATGAAATATGGCAATGCTCTGAAATTAATCATTAATCATGTTTTTATCTGTTCAAGGTGTCGCTTTCAGTCAAGTCTTTCTCGCAGTGGCCTTCGTTTTCATCTCAAAAACGTCCCCTGAAGTTGAAAACTGGATGAATGGTACAGCTAATCTACTACCATGTTCTTCAGTTGAGTGAGTAAAATCTGATCTCACTCCAGCTCGCTAAAGCGAATAAAGTGTGCTGTTGTGTAACTGAATACCAGCTACTCTTTGACAGCCTGAGATTGGTTTGGTGATGTGATAGAAATACCTTGCAAAGGCTTAAACTACCAGGAAAACCAAAAACAAAAGCAGATTAAAGGAAACATCTGATGGTACTGGCAAAAGTAAAAAAGAAGTTTAGAATAATCAAGTGGAATGTACTTTACTCTCTAAAGAATGAAGTTTATAGAGTTATACTAACATTAAGAATGAAGATTTTAGAGTTGTACTCATACTAAGAATGAAGATAATAGAATTATATTCATACTAATAATGAAGATAATAGAATTATACTCCTACAAAGAATGAAGTTTATAGAATTATACTCATACAAAGAATGAAGATTATAGAGTTATACTAACATTAATAATGAAGATGTTAGAGTTGTACTCATACTAAGAATGAAGATAATAGAATTATATTCATACTAATAATGAAGATAATAGAGTTATACTCATACAAAGAATGAAGTTTATAGAGTTATACTAACATTAAGAATGAAGATTTTAGAGTTGTACTCATTCTAAGAATGAAGATAATAGAATTATATTCATACTAATAATGAAGATAATAGAATTATACTCCTACAAAGAATGAAGTTTATAGAATTATACTCATACAAAGAATGAAGTTTATAGAGTTATACTAACATTAAGAATGAAGATTTTAGAGTTGTACTCATACAAAGAATGAAGATTATAGAATTTTACTCATACAAAGAATGAAGATTATAGAGTTATACTCATACAAAGCATGGTTTGATTCTGTTTTGACAGGTATTCAATGTGTCTTTTTGGTTTTGTTTTTGTTTCTGCAGTTCTTGTGATTCTTGCATCTTGTACGAAGAGTGTGGCTTCTGCTTTGATTCGTACCCTAACCACTCCATGGCTAATAGCTACTGCTTACCAGAAGACCAACGGTATCAGAACCAATCGAGTGAAGGTCCATGTTCCAGATTGCAGCTTCCATCCAACCAGTACACGTGGGCATCGGACTACTGCCCGTCACCCTTATCATTCCTGGCGCTGGTCGGTCTCATCATGTACTTGATGTTTTTCGCTCCAGGTAAATTGACGTATGTGTTAAACAAGCTGTAGACTAGTGGATTTGCACTCGTCTGAATGATGCTGTTCCTGGTACATTATCATCTTTACTATCCAGTACTATAGTTATGAGAATGTGGGAGGGGGGGGGGTTAGGGGTCAGGGTCGGGGGAGGGAAAAGGGGAGGAGGGGGATGGTCAAGAAGGGGTGAGAGAGAATTGGCTTATTGTCAAACAGACAGTAGCTGTTGAATAATATCTACAACTTGTTTTCATATGCCATATGACTATCTTACATTGGTTATTCAAAATCCAATCAGTCAATTTCTAGTCAATTGATTTGTAATTGGTATTTCACAAACCTAGTTGTAAAGGTCTTATGTGTTCAAACATGACCAGGGTAAGACATGTCACCAAACACTTGGAATTTTGTGATGCAAATTCATGCAAATTGCCACTTTAAGACGGCCGTCAGCCTTCCGTGTAACCATAGTTATGGTACATAGTTATACAAGAATTGGTTGCATTTCCCTACATCACCTAGGCAACCGCCTGTATTTCTTTTGTGTCGTCAGGTATGGGCCCGTTGCCATGGACGATCAATGCAGAAATCTTCCCTCAATGGGCTCGTAGCTCAGGAAACGCTATAACTTCCACGGTCAACTGGACATTTAATATCTTTGTGTCCATGACATTCCTTAGTTTGACAGAAGTTATCACCAGACAAGGTATGCCACTGTAGTCAAAATTTTGAGGACCTTTTATTATGCTAATGAGTTAACATGTCCAGACACAACTATAGGTCGAAGAGTATCGTGCAGGTACGGACAATGCTAAGCTTTCTCTGTGTGTATCAATTTGATACATGAGAGGATAGTCCAAAGAAAATGAAAATGCCCTTTGAACATTAAAGTCTTCTAGTTTCGGCGTGTAATAAATGTGGGCCTTATTTTATCTCAACTTGTTTTGCTATTAATCCTATGTCACATATATTTTGTAGTGGTGGATGTGCTGGTATTTGCTTTAAAGACTTACCTTGTTATGTGATTTTACTATTACCAGCACAAAAACATACATTTATGGCAATGACTAGACTTTCAAGGCTTTTCAGCTGCTGTTGATATTTTTGTTCATTTACTGAGTATTTTGGGTGTACTTTGCATAGTTACATGCTTTAGCCCAGAGAGATAACATAGTTACAACTTAATGCTGATTTATGCAGCTTGCTTGAAACACCCCTAGCAAACAGATGGCTTATAAGGACCAGTATGAACCTTAAGAGTTTCAGAAGATTTATCCCGGTAGAACAAAAGTCTATTAATCCTTACATCGCATGTTCTAAACACCATAATTTTGACAAAAAACATCTTCTTCTTTGATTTCAAAATGTGAAGAAAAAAAACGATCAGAATTGGTATGGAGAAATGTTTTCTATGAATATGAATTTCTGAATTTCAGGAAAAGCTGGTAGAGGAATAATTAAATTGATAACAAAAGATGTTTGAATACAAGTGTTACGTCGCTGGTTCTATTAATTTATTGATTATTTTCTCTCTTATTTTCAGGGACGTTTGGACTTTATGCTGTCATCTGTTTTACAGGACTTCTATTCATTTATCTCTGCCTCCCAGAGACCAAAGGCAAACGGTTAGAAGAAGTCACCAGTCTCTTCAATTCTCCTTTCTGTCGTTTGGGAAGAGCGTCCAGGGAGAGAGGCCGGTACGAGGTACTCAACCAAGAAGATGACGGTAATACTTAGCAGAATCATCATTCAATTCAATTCCATCTGAATCTTGTCTTGATCTCCATCGAGACAAATGAAATGACGTTTTTATTGTTTTTACTGAGTACTATTGTCGACTACTAACGTAGACGTTCAAATTCTCTCTGAACACAGAGACCGCCGTTGATCCAGGGTCACCTAAGGGTCACCTCATATTCAATTAAATTCAATCTACATCCACTCTTTCTCTAAAACATAAAAATCAGTCCCAATGTTATTCAGACTTGGCTGACATAAATATTACCTTTTGAAAGTTCACGTTCTGTCTCGGGTATTTTCCGACAGTGTATCGACACAAGATTTGAATCTTGTCTGAATCTCCACCGGAAAAAAAAAAAAAAATGGCGCCTTTTTTCTTGCCAAATGGTAGTGTCCACTCCAACGCAGACATTCAAATTCTCTTTGAACACAGAGATCGCCTTGGATCCAATTCAATTATCATTTTATACACTGCAGACTTGATTAGGAGGTGTTTTTTTCCCCCAGTTTTGGATTTTTGGCAATTTCAAAATTTCCTTTTTAGATAAAAACTTTATACACTAGAGATGAAATCGTGAGCTGTGTCTCTGACTCAGACTTTGGATCTTGTGTCAATGGCCGGTCTACAGTGTAGGGTTACAAATGGTATAATAAAAAACATATGAAGTGCATCAGAAAACAGGTAAACTGTTGTGAATAATTTACGACTCTGGAAAATACCAAATGACATTAGAGTGACATTGCTATCCTCAAAAGTAAAAAACCACTTTTTCCTCTGTAGGAAGAAAAGAATACATTTTTTTTTTCAATTTTATTTTTTATTCATGTACCTCAATTGATTCCTTTGTTAAAAGTAAACATGATACAACTTACAAAACATTTGCAAGAGCTATTAGTTTTATTATTAGTTTTTTTATATTCAAAAAAATTATTTAACACAAAATATTTACACTCAATGCACTGTGGGCATACATAGTATTCTATTTTTCATTTGATTTCAAGAGGGCTGTCAGATTTTCTTGGATGCAACTTTTAATACTCAAAACGGAGAGAAAAAGAGACAATTTTAATATATTCATTATAAAAACCGTCTAAACCAGGTTTGTGTGTTAATGTACTCTTGTCTGTCAGGAGTGATTGGTTTGTTGGCTTCACAAATAATAACCAAAATCGCTCTGTACATATAGCATTGAACTGTAGTGGTGGGAAATCCAGGCAGGGTTTCTTACCCCCCACTAATTACCCCCACACTACCCCCACACTGTGGTTAGAGGAGGAAAGTTACTATTAATTTGTTTTATTCAGTTTCTTAAATTCATAAAAATATGGCAATACTGGAATCTGCAGGTATTATATATTTAATGTGCATTGTCTTTTGGTATAACTAAACTGTTACATAGAGATTGTCTATTCGTCTATAAAACAAAATGAAACTGGCTTCCAAGTGTTCAACACACAATTTTCTTTTTTTTTCTTTTTTTTCTTTTTTGTGTTGATTTTATTTTCAGTATGTCGTGCTTTGAGGTAGTAATTCAAGACGTGAGTTTGAGTGGGCTGAATTAACTTATAGTAATGATAGGGGAGGAGGTTAGCCCAGGCTTAATCTGGAAATAAACATCTTAAATTATGCTGTAACCAGCTTTTCAAAGGGAATCTTTGTTCAAGAAGTGATGTGGGGCGATTTATTAATGCCATTCTATGATCTGTCTGTTAAACAAACAATTCAATATCACATTCTCTAGTACAAAATATCCAATTTTACTTCCATGAACGTGTCATTTTTCTAGCGCAATCAGAAAAGGGCCAACAAATTTGCCAAACTTGGAATGCAAGAAAGTGGTGTGTGCAGAGGTTGGTGGGGTGGAGGGTGGGGCTTGGGGTCATCCCCCGGCCTACCTCCAATCTTGAGTCTGGGTTAAAATTGTTCAGTCTGGTGATTTTTTGACCCCACCGCCCCAGGCCTCCTTACATGGGAGTTAGCTTCTATGACCCATGGTAGCACCCCTTGGGCCTCCTATCAATGTTCTGGCTCCTTTCTAAATCAATTTGGGGAAAATTGGAGTTAATTATTGATTATTGGCACAAACATGCATTTAGAGCTACTTATACATATGCCTAAATACCATATGTCTATATTTTCAGGTGGTGGGGGCGGGGGGAGTTGGGAGGACCCCCAGACCCCTACTAAGGAGTCCACTTCAATGACTCCCTGGTCAGCACATCCCCATTATAAAATGCTTCATTCACCTCTGGCCTGTCCATACAGGTACAGCCTCCTACCCAAAAAGAGTCAGTGGAAATTTTTGAATTTGGCCCCACCACCCTTCCCCACCTTTAAAATCCTGTGCACACCACTGTTGCAGAATATTGGAAAATATGATAGAGATATCCATTGTATTAGTGAGAAAATATTATTGTCGTATTACTGTTGTATAATTCTGCTTTAAATATCTAATAAAATCTAAGAAAACTTGAGGCAAATCCCAGAATTTATATTCGAAATGATTTTTTTTACTTTTTGGACTTATGAAATATCTTGACACAATCAAAGTTGCCCAAGTGCTTTTTTGGTTTTATTTTGTGTATATTATTTTATTTTTTGTTGTTTTGTTTGAGTGATATGTCCAAGTGTCAGTTTTTTTTTTTCATAATTTCACTCCTCCAGCATTTGTTCTTTATGATCTGAAAAAATGAAGAAGACAGATAAAAACTGACAAAATATATACAAGAGCTATTAGTTTTATATAAGAGACAATTGAACACAAAGTATTACATTCAATGCATTGCGGGCATACATAGCATTCTATTATTCATTTGATTTCAAGAATTTTATACTATCGGTAACGAAAATTGACTTAATTAATTTAAGCTCTTGAAAGGAATAAAAAAGTTGAAAGTTAAAGCTTGTATCAAAGTGTTTTTTTTTTGTGAATGATTTTAATTTGTTTTCATTTATTTACGTTTTTTTGAGTGATATGTCCGAGTGTCAGTTTTATTTTTTATTTTTTTCTCATATTAATGAAATTTCACTTTTCCAGCATTTGTTCTTTTTGATCTGAAAAAAAGAGGAAAATATAGATGTTTAATTGAATTTTATGGAATTCCATTATATATACTATGGATGATTTAATAGTTATACACAGAAGCGGATAGCAGTTAATATATGCAGACATCAATCACGATTATTTTGATATCATATGTCTGAAACTGTAAGCCCTCATGTGTCCTTCGTTTTTCTCAGTTTGGGCATCATAAAAGCAGTGATACTTTTTAACATCTCGAAGAAAGTGGGGATAATTAGTTTGTCGGCGGGACAGGTATCTTTACATTGCAAATGTGAGACAAAAATCATTGGGTGTGGTAACCTTGGCTTAGTATAGCTATTATATCTATTAACCACAGTAGGTCTATTAGTGTGCACTAGTTAAGTTGCAACTAATATGACTGAATCTACAGTATCTTGATATGGATAATGATATGATATCAACCCCCGGCAATCTGACAAAGGGTTTATACCAATCTGAATGATATTAATACTATTAAGCTGTGTAGGTATGTGAAAGATGACGTTAAAAGAGATATTATTAACTTGACCATTGTCATCAAACCAAATCAAATTAGAAAAAACACAAGCTGCTCAACTGCGATGTAATTACTGAAACTTGTCTGTGATTAAGCAGCTTGTCTGTGATGGAGTACCATGTCTGTGATTAAGCAGCTTGTCTGTGTTTCAATCGCTTGTCAGATGGAGTACCTTATCTGTGATTAAGCAGCTCGTCTGTGATAGAGTACCTTGTCTGTTGCTATAGCTTATCAGATGGAGTACCTTGTCTGTGTTTCAATGCTTGTCAAATGGAGTACCTCATGTGATGAAGCAGCTTGTCTGTGTTGAGTACTTTGTCTGTTGCAATAGCTTATCAGATGGAGTACTTTGTCTGTTGCAATCGCTTGTCAGATGGAGTACCTCATCAGTGATCAAGCAGCATGTCTTCCATGAAGAAGGTTGTCTGTGATCCAGTAGCTAATCCCATAACAGAGTACCATGTCTCTGACTCAACTGCCTTTGATTTAGTACCTTGTCTGTGAACGATTTACTACCCATGTGATGGGGAGGGGCGTGGGGAGGGTGTGTAGCAGTCACCATCCTGAGGAAAGGGTTGCAACTGCTTGAAATCTGAATCTTGTGGTCACCTGTGTACTCTATGTGCTGTTTGGCTGACAGAAATTTTACCAAGTCATAAAAAGTCGATCTCAAATATGGCAATAAAATACCATATGGACAGCGGTGGATTACATTGAAATAATATCAGTTTAAATTACTGTAAATAATAGCTGAAAATCAAGCACAAACCAGAAGAATGTAGAAAGAAAAATTATGGCTGTATCTTCATTTATTGCAAGTTACATGCAAGAGAATTAACCTGTCAACAAACTGATGATTTTGAGAATCTTGCAACTACTGAATAACAGTCAACACATTGAATCAGTACTTAGAAAATTGTCACATTCATTTGTGTGAACAGCAAAAGATTTAAAGATATTTAAATTAGTAAAATAAGCAACATGTGAGATGTGATTTGTCAGGCTAAACATGGGCAAACTTGCAGCAACCCAAAAAACATTTATTTTTCTATAATATTTTGATGGATATATTAAGTTAATTATAAAATACTATTTTTGTTTCCAATACAGAAGTGATTTTTGGAAAATACAACAGGGAGCCTTTTCAATCTCTGTCATCCGTGTCAGAAGGCGTTAAAATGCTATCATAAGTTGATAATTGTCAAATATTAATAAAATAATAAAATATAAATCCAATAAAATGACTGGTACAACCCTCTTTTTTTTGGCATGGTATTACATGACTACTGCTTACTAATGGATGCATAAAGCCATATGTAAACTAAGCATGCTGGGAAAAAGTCTTTTCCTTTCTTTTAGATACATTTAACATTTTGTACAGTTTTCCTTGCAATAATATATAGGCTGAGATGGGCAGTAAACTGTGCCAACTTTAAAACAATTGTATTATCTCCATAAAGTTAGCTTTCCAAGATTAATATAATATGCATTTATTCCGCACATGGTAAGTTCCGTATCCTAACAAAGATTAATATGTGTGTTTATAGAGCAGCTGTTATCTTAAGTTAGCTCTAAGAAACTAGAAAAAAACAAACCCCAAAAACATATTAACATGAACTTTCTGATTGGGTCTTTCAAACAGACTTGCAGGAATCGAACGTATCGGAATAGCTCGACTCTGCACTGAATAAGTTAACAGAATCGCTCAATGTGGAATCCTCCGTTTCAGGATTATCTGCTACCTGACTTTTGCTACTTTCATCGTCCTCTCTAGTCGCCTCTCCTGGTTCCATCTGGTCATCGTTGCTCTCGGCTACCTCTTCGTCGGAACCGGCGACACTGAGTGAAGCAGACGCACCCCCAATCAATTCGATAACATCTACGTCCACTGACTCCAGACACTTCTCTTGGGTTTTGTCCAGAATTTCTTTTGTTTCCAGTGCGGACTGTTGTCCATTATTCATTTCCAACGGACCCTCTTGAATAGTTGATGATTCATCCACACCCTGAGTCAGCCCACCGGTTGTGATTGCTTCATCTGGGCTTATTTGGCTACCTCTGCTGGATGTACTAGATACAAGTCCTGAGTAAGCCATTCTTACTCCTTTCTCACTGTTGTTGCTAACGATGCCCTTAGAACTTCCATCCTCTTCAGTTATCATTCTGTCATCCCTTCTTTGGATCCCGTCTCTTTGGTTTTCGACTGGCATTTCTGCATCGTTACCTGACAGTGGATTTGACCTCCCAGCTAACCTCTGACCCTCTCTGCCCTCTCGCCCATCCCACTGAGTACCCCTGTCACAGCTTACAGTCTCCTCTGTCTGGGTACCACTGTCCTTCCAGCTTTCAATCCATACCCTGCAGTCACTCTGAGTACCCTGTTCTTTCACAGAGGGCTTTCCAATCTCACACTGTACCCGTTTCTGTGTCAGACCATGCCCAGAGCTGACACGAAGCTGACCTGCAACTAACTGCTCAGTGGATTGACCCCCTTCTGACCCAATGTGTCTGAGTTGACCCACCTCTGACCCACTGGAGTACTCACTTATTTCCACTGGTTTGGAAATACTATTTCTTTTATCTTCTCTCAGATTCTGGTCCCCTGATCTGGAAATTTCAGTATTTTTGGCATCGACATTTTCTGATGTCTTTTCTTGTCTTCCTTCTGGCGAGATTAAGGAAATACTCTCCAACGCTCGCCTCTGAACATCTCTAGAGTAAGGAGACAGCGGAGAAGCCCTCGTTTCAGGGATCCTCCGGTCGGTCTTTGTGTCACCCGCCTCTCGACTTGATCGTTTCTTCTTCTTCTCACGAGACAGACGAGGAGACGGAGGTGAAGTGACACAAGAATCTGAAGATCGCGAGAGATGGGATGAAAGAGATCCGGATTCCTTGCAAGACTGCCAAAAAAATCAAGATGATAGAATCAAACAATTGAAATGTGGAAAGGTTGGTGTATGTAATTGAACAATCTTTACAGTTAAGCGCCAGTATAATAAATGATCTAGATATCATTGAGGGACGATGCCTTGATGCAGTTTAAATCATTAAACCTATATCTTAATTTATGTTGCTCAGTTCAGTTTGCCCTCAAAATAGTATAATTCATTGTTTTCAGGGATGAGACCGACTTTCCCCAATAAATCCCTGAAATATTTAACTCGCGGGGAGTAAAAGGACGACTTTGATGTGCAAGCCGAAACAGTTGAGGTTCAGTCTTCAGTGTGGTGGGGGTCTCCAGGGGCGACCCGTGGGGTATGTACACTAACATGTTGACTGGCTAGGCATTAACTGATTTAGAGTAAAACTATGTAGCCTGCAGGGACATGAAACATGTTATTTTGATTCATGATTATTGGATAAATACTCACAATCAGAAACATAAAAAAAAAACTCTTTTTTGCATTTTGATAAATTTCAAAGAAAACGAGTCTAGACTAGGCTGTTCCTTGCATTCCTATGATACTATTTCCTCAACAAAACAATGTTTTACACCAGTGGTTCCCAACCTATTTGGATAAGCTACCAATACACCCTCTCCTCCCTGGTCCATTAGCTGTCCCCTCTGACTCACCTCCATCCGCCCCAACAAACTCCTTGGGGCCTTGATGCTGTGCTATTTAAAGGCCTGTTAAAATAGTAAACTACATAATGATATATGGAAAACTGTATTAACCCGACATTTCTCATCTGAGTAACCTTTGGTCCCCGAGATGGCTGAATATTACAGGTTTTTCTGTAATTTGTGTCGTATGGGAATCCTGTACATATCACTTTAGAATCCTGTGATAATAATTATCGTCTTCTTTACACTGAGTACATGATACTGCAAATGGCTCTTATATCATTTAATAATATGAACAAAATTATGTAAAACGGACATGCCGATGCGTGAATTCCCTACTTACATCTGCTTGAAAGCTTTCTATAAATAATGTATCTAGCTTTCTCTTCTTCAGTGATGAGGGTAGCTCATCAAAATCATCATCTGTAGAGGATAAAATAATCAATTTTATAGAGTAGTTTGAGGTAGCTATTAAAATACATTGTCGGTTGTAACAAATTTAAGTGAGAGAATGGTACCTGCACAATGCATGCATAATTTACTTACCATTGAGCTGGTATGTAGTACTTTTATATTTAATGTAGGCATGGTTACACTGTTTACTTTCATTGAGTTGTAGACAAGGGGTACACTGTATATATATCACATGATGTGCAGGGACTGGGTACTCTTTGTTATGCATACAATGATATATATGCAGAAAGGAAACATAGATGAAAAGCCTTGTTTTATATTTGCAATTGTTTATATGCAAAACAAGTGAAGCATGGATCACTCAGAACACAAAAGAGGATCAGCGACTGTGGCCTTGCGTGGTATTTAACTGAACTGAAAAAGGCCGCTGATTTATAGATTGTGCTAAACACTAAGGGAACTGTGTACTAGGTATTCTGTTTGATTATTAAAGGCAGTGATGAGTACTGACATTAATATTTACATTGCTTTTGTATCTTAGAAGCCATTTATAACATGTGTAATAATTTCAACATGATCTTCACGCTATCCCAGTACAACTTCATTTCAAAGTTCCCACATATAATACTCTGTACTCACCAAGCCCTCCCGGTGAAGAGTAGCGTCTGTTGAGATCAGCATCCAAGTCTAAAACCTATTTTAAGAGAATATGTAAAACGATAAAATGACATAGTTTACAAACAGTAATAAAGCCTCAACACATGAAGTGATGTGTCTCTATAAAACACTAATTGAGAAAGAAAAGTTAGAAACCGGGAAAAGAGTCTTGTCTTACCTCCCTTAAGACTGATCTAGGGAATCCATCTTGTAATGAACTTAAGCTGCCGCTGCTAATACTAGAGCTTCTGCAAAAAAAAACACAAGATGTTGTGTATAACAGTTTCATCACAAACTGAAAATCTCAATGTAAGAGTTTTCAGCTTGGATTATCTTCCAAAGGGAATAAAATATTCGGCAAAAATTTGGGAATTTTGTGTTCATTATATAAAGTTCATCTCAATCAGGACAATGGTGATGCCTGGGTTCGTATTTTCTTAAAATTATTCTATCAATATTTGAATAAAAATTCTCTAGTAATGTACGTTAGGTCCATGCAGGTGATAAACAGATATGATGACATCATTGTGAATGTTACAACTACATAAATCAAAGAGGATGACAAATGGAGATGACTCTTAATAGATATTAATAAAATAAACAGAGGAAGAAAAGAATCTTAAGTGAATAAGACACTTTTTACTCATACCTGTTCTTGTTAGTTCTTAATCTGGATAAGTCTGCTGACTGTACGCCTGGTGACTGAAGGGTTCTTTGAATATCTCCTGAGAGAAAGTGAAAGGTGCCTCGAATTAATGCAAGATAATGTTAGTAAGATATATTTTTTCGTCACTTTCATCTCACATTTTTTTCTGTCTAATTTGCTCATTTCATTGTTCATTTGAAATGTGTATCTGTCTGTCTGTTTGTCTGTATCTCATTTTAATATTTTGTCATTCTTTTTTCATTTCGATTAGCCCCTGAAGAAGGTCACTAGGAAGGAAATGTTACTTGGGCCATTCAACTTTTATATAGACATTTATTTTTACATAGCGCCCTCTATCATCAGTACAATGTATTAAGCCCCCCCCCCCTCCTTTCCCCAAGAAAGAAGTTATAATAGTAATAAATAAAGTATGTCAGACATACCAAGGCAAGTCACCAATCAATAAACTACTTTTCAGTTATAAGCAGAATATTCTATTCACTTTACATGTCTAAATTTGGAGGCCTTAATATCTGGAATAATATGGAGAATAACAACCTACAGAAATTCCAGTTCAGAAACTTTTAGTTATTTATTAGCAGAACAGATGACGGTAACCTTATTTCACTTCACAATCTCTCCCTAATTTTCATTGCAGCTTTGATGATCACCAAATCAAGTTGAAATTAGTGTGTTTTCTCAACTTTTCAATATATTAGGTTTTGTTGCTTCTCAAACCCCCCTCAATCCCACACCTCCTCCCTGGCTTGACATGTTTACCTTATATTATATAGATATATATATGTATGTGATGTATTTTAGTACAGTACCTTCATTTGGTGATTCTTGTTTGCAAACTTCTTGTTGGTTCAGTTCTTGACTTGGAATGTAGACGACACTCTCTGGTGATGTGAAGTTAGTTGTTTCATGACATAACAGATCCACCGGAGATTCCCTCCCTGTTATCGCTTTCGGGGAGTCCTCTCGGTTGTTTCGTGGACCACATCTGTCCAGTGTGTAGACTTGATCATCAGGGACACCGGGGGTGCAGAGTTGTCCACCAGGAACACCAAAGGTACAGGGCTGACCACTGGTTACATTCCTTATTTCTTCTCCTGCTCTGGTAGAACTGAATAAGTTTCCTTGATTGCGCTGTGAGTTTTGCAGTGTGCGACAAGACTCGTGGCACAAGGTTGTATGATTTCGCTGAGTCTGGGTACGTCCTCTTAGTGAGCTACTTGCTTCGTTAGTCATGTGGCTGCTATGGTAACCTTGTCCTCTCTCATCTGGAGAATACATCTGAGAAATGTTGAAAAAATCAATTTACTACTGATTCAACATAACATGAGTGTTACTGTGTGTCATTTTTTTTCTCCCATAACCTTTAGCTACTAAAATTCGGAACAAAATTGGTACATTGAATCAGTTGTATTTATCAAACTTCCATAGTTTTTTAAAATATGAGATATTTGTATCATGTTCATTCAGAGAGAACTGGAAAACTCCTTTTAGTGAAACACATACAAAATGCCCTTCTCTTTTTCATTGGTTGCTCTAGTGTCTGTCTCATTGATGTGAATGTTAAAGATTTCATACTACTTAACCAGAGTTGAAAAGAGTGGTTTCATTTTTACGGTCGAGTTGAGAAATTACCTCGCTCGAGTTGAATAAAAAAACTCGAGTTGAATCAAATCACTCTGCTATCTCTATGGGGAAAAAGATTGACATACTTGTTCGACGTCAAATCACTTTGGAGTTATTCTTTGCGACTCTAGGTCATAACTTGTTACAAAAATGTTCTTTTCATACAAACGTGAACACTGAAACCTGAGAATTCCTTGCCATCTAGTTAAGACTGATGTATTCTGAGGGTTATTTAAGGTAACTTACTGTGGAATCATCGGAAGAATCTGAATCCAAGAACATTTCATTAGAGGAAGCTACAGTCGTTGGTCTTAGTTGCAATGGTGGTCCTGAACAGCTCCCTCTAGTACTGAGATAAAAAAGGGAACAAAATGAACAAAGATGTGCAATTGAAGCAGCTGACTTTTTTTTTCCAACTTATTTCATATTAGAAAGTTAAGATTCAGTTTCAACATCATGAGAAAAAAAGAAAGTTTTAAACAGTTTACCGATCAGACCTTTGCATGTGATTGATAGCATAATGATAAAATTATCACCAACTAAACTTCATTTGATGCAATGAAAAATCTAGAACTGTATCTAGAGTATCTCTACAAAAGTTCAATTTCTAAAATATCTAGAAATTCTTGTTCAAATGCAAAACTTGGATTTGAAAAGAAAAAACTGTTACCATCAGATGTACATGCATATAATGACACAAGAGTTCCATGTATTCCATTGTCACACCTTTACCTTCCTTCTTGTCAAAATTTTGAATGCACTTTATCTTTACCAACTGTTGTAATAATCTTTGACAGTATTCATGCTTAGGAAAAAAACACTAATATAATTGGAACATGTTACAGGACACGTTACCTTTGTGGAGCCGATGAAGTGAACTGGAAAAAGATGTCTTCTGATGACCGCATCTGACCTATCAGCATACCCTCTGGAGGTCTCCTATGATCCACCAGCACCCCCTCAGGTACCTCCCTCTGGCCTACCACTGTACGCTCTGACGACCTCTTCTGTCTCCTGGGCTGGCTATCCGATGTGGCTGACGCACGAACTGAATTCATTCTTGTATCTCTAACTTGACTGGCCACAGCTTGGGATCTCACCTGAAAATGGAAATGAGTTAACAGTGTCAAGACTCACAACAGGAATGTCAACTTTATAGAAAGAAAGAGTGATATAACAACATTTGGGTGCTTTGTATCACACTGTACATGGTTCAGTCATAGATAGTACTTAGGACAACCTATGTCATCACATGGATAATATTAGTGTCATCATCTAGTTAGTATTAGAGTCATCATGTGGTTAGTATTAGTCATCACATGGTTAGTACTCGGAGTCATCACATGGTTAGTATTAGAGTCATCACATGGTTACCATTATAATCATATGGTTACAGTTAGTATTAGAATCATCACACTGTATTACTAGTCATGTCATAATTAATTTAGTCATCATATGGTTGTATTAGAGTTATCACATGGTTAGTACTCGGAAGCATCACATGGTTAGTATTAGAGTCATCACATGGTTAGCATTATAATCATATGGTTACAGTTAGTATTAGTCATCAGTTGGTAGTACTAGAGTCATCACATTGTAGTACTCGAGTCATCACATTGTAGTACTAGAGTCATCAAATGGTTAGTATCAGAGTCATTACGTGGTTAGTACTGGAGACATCACATGGTTAATCCCTCTGGGGTTTAATGTGTCCATATATGATTCATACAAGAGTTACATCATGGTTTAATGTTAGTCATCACATGGTTAACATATTAGTCTTCACATGGTTAGTACTAGAGTCATCACATGGTTTATAGTACTACACATACCCTTGGTTGTCCCTCTGGGGGTTAATGTCTCCATACATGATTCATACACAAGAGTTACAACAATGTTATAGTCATCACATGGTATGCACTAGAGTTATCACACAGTGAGTAACAGAGCTCCTACATGGTTATTATGAATTATGAAGAAGTCCAAACATTAAAGCTGATATTGATATTTATTTCATACCTCATGTAATCTTTGATCTGGGTAACCTCCAAACGGCTGTATTTGTCCGTGTGACATTAAACTGCTTGATATATGTGACACTTGGCTGGAAGTATGACTACGATGCAACTCACGACTTGAACTTCGATGTTAAAATATATAAATATAAAGAAAAGGAAAATGAAGCCATTATTGGTAGAAACAATGTATGTTAAACCTAATGAATAAAATATATTCTGGAAAATCCTTACATCATATTCGCATGACTATATGCGTCATAGAAAGCTTTCTTTTATACCACAGATACAGTAATGAAGAGATTTAAATGTCAAACTAAAAATCTTTAGTAACTATCTCTGAACCAGCTGAGGAAAAATGTTGAGACTTTAATTGCTACAATTAGTCAATTTAGTGCTGAATGTGCTATTAAGTAATAATGTTTTCTTAGATCCTTAGATCATGAAGGCATCATGTTTGACTGTGATATAGTACTAAACTCTCTTTTACATACAAAAAAAAACAATCATTTAGTGCTTATGCTTTCTCTGTATCCAATATTATATAATGATGCCTTAGTAGGCGGACCTTTGACATTGAGTGTCATAGTCCATTTTTTTCTTCTTCTTTTATTAGCAATTCTTGGTATCACAAATATTCACCTTTAAAATATGCCTTCCAGACTTAATTTGTTTTATAAATGTTAATAAATCATCAATAGATGTTGTAGAGTGAGATTATAGGCACAGATACAGCAGAAAGATGCCTTTAAACATGATGGCCACCTTTAGATGGCCTATATCTGTATACTTACATATCAGGGATATCATAACATATCATAACATGATGGCCACATTGACTGATTTATCATTCATTGGTTTACTTACCTAGGGATATCATCACTCAGCTGTAGCAATGATGGTGTGGAGTGAGGAGATGTCGGTAAATCAACAAAGTTATGTCTCTGAAAGTGGAAACCACCCATGGAAGATGGTCTCTCCATATTAACCTTGCTCAGATGTTTTGGTTTTTTATTTGTGTCTGAAGAGAATCAAAGTTTAGTGACAAAATGGAAAATCAAACTTTAAATGTACTTTAAAGTATGTTATATATTCAATCTAATTTAAAGTATGTTTTATATTCAATCCAACCTGAACATCTATAATATAGTCTTTATTTCTATAATACTATTTTCACTCTGTATAACTGTATCAACGAATTGAAATACATGATAATATATTTCTGCAAAATAGGTGTTTAGATCAGTCATAAATTTAGAATTAATCAAAAAAGAGAGAAAATTAATTGACTAAAATGGAAAGCCCAAAATATGTGTAAATAACGTTGAACAGCATAGGTGTTCAGGTCATAATTATATTGGTGAGCCTTTAATGAATCAAATGCTCAGAAATGCACACCCTGTTTCCACATCTATGCATCATAGAACATCTCACAGATTATAATAATAATAATATCCATTTAGAATTTAAAAAAATAATATGAAGGATCAGAGCCCCTAGGAAAATACTTTTGAAAACTTCTTTAGCATTGCCAACAGTTTGGTGACCTAGGATATCTTAGCTACAAAAGAAGTAACAGTTAGAGTAACAACTGGACAGGGGCACAATGATGTATACTTCAGGGAAGGGGGAGCTTTAGCCACCTAACAGGAGGAACTCAGTGGGTCCCCCCACTGTCACCCCAAGCACCACCGCCCACCAGAGGACAAATTCTAGTGCATAGTACATAAACTTATATCAGGTATATACAGTACAACACATAAACAGTCAGAAATTTTTGAACAGCAATATTTCAAAAGTTAAAAAATGTGTTACTATTTTGCATCTAAGCACCCTTCATTGACCAAAATTGCCTATAGGGGAGAGGTGGCTCCTGCTCTTAACAACATTACATCTTAGCCTCCCCCCCCCCCTTACAGTACACAAATGGTGGTAGCACCCCAGCTAATAGATGGAACAATTCAAAATACCTGAGTTTTTGAATTGCTGAGCTGTTAGATGAGCCATTTGTAATGATATCAGATCTAGGCTTGATGAGGGGTGATCTTTACTTTCATCATCTCTGTTATGTAACTTCATCCTCCTGGCGGACTTCTGCTTCTCAAAGAATTCCTGAGTACATGAGTGAGTTTGTAACATATATTATAAACAACAACAAAATACTTGTCCAAGTGTAACTATTGAAATAATACTCTAGAAAGGATGTGGGCTTGTTAACTATTTTCTAACTTGTGTTTTTCAATGGCCATTATTCCATGCTACCAGATGCAAAGGTATATGAGGAGTCTAGGCATAGGTATTATATATGGGCATGGGGTAAAGGTAGTTGACCAAATAATGATTCTGTCTTCCTATTCCCTCTGCCCTCCACTACATTGTACACAATGATGGACTTAAGTGTTTGTCTGTAACATTGAATTTTATTGGTAAATTTGATGAAAGTATTCTTGGTGATGCATAATTCTGGCAAGTGGAATGGAAAAATCAAACCTTTTGACGCTTCTTCTCATCTTTCATTCTCAAGCGGTTCCTGTTTTGTATAAACAAAAATAAATGTACAGTGTCAGTAACTGAAAAGATGTTAGGCTAATATTAAGTAGTTAGTGGTTTGCTTAACACAGTGTAAGCCTTAGGTCAGAGCTTTTCTATGCTAATGAATATTATTATCGTCTGTTTTGATCTTGCAGCTATGTTTTAGTAACCTATTTTAGGCATAGGCTAATCATAAGACCTTATAAATCAAACTAGCCTATCTTCCGCTAGGTCTAACGTTGCATTGTTACTCCGTCTCTGATAAAGTAAAATTACTGTTGTAAGGTTAGGCCTAGCCTAACCTTAGGTAAGATCAATCAATGTTAGCCTAACTTAAGACTGGTAAGCACTTTAATACGCGTAGTGTAAGTTAAGCAGTGGAATGCATTATTACTTATTACAGTAACATTAACGATGACATATCGAAACTGTCAATAAGGCCCACCCTACAGTAATTGGCCCTGGATTATGCTTAGCTACTAGGTCTGACGTACGTTAGGCCTAAGTCAGGTTTAACTTAAGGTTAGCTTCAGGCCCTAACAATAGGTCACTACTGCATAAGCTTGGATGTAACAAGGTTAAGTTTAACTTGTTAACACATTTTTGTTAGGTTACAGATATAGTTAAATCAAATCTCCAAATACCTGGTCCCGCCGACCCAATTCATCTTCCTGAGTACTTGTGCAACCTGTTGCCAGACAGAAGGCTGAAGAGGTACAAATCAGTGGTAGCGAATCACCAAAGAAGGGGAAAGAATAAACAGACCTGACGTCACGTCATTGGTCCACCGGCACGACGTACAATAGGCCATAGGCGAATATTAACTATGAATTGCAATTGCAACAAGTAATAATACGGATAAAAAGTTGAAAGAACACTACGGAAAGTATTAGAAATAAACTTATAAGTATTAGTTCTTATTCAAGGGCACTTTAGTTATCTAATTTCCAATGCAATAAGTTGCACTGAAAAGTTTTCGGCAAAATGTCCTAACAGTACAACAGAAACTACGGAAAAGTTGAAGTGACAAATAACACACTTTGGAAAAACAGTAATTTCGAAATATTATATGGTGATGATAATGGTTAAAAGTATACATATAACACTTACTTATGCTCAGACAGATGTTAACATACCATGTGATTGTCTGTAGTAGTTCACTTCGATCTCCAGAGACAATTGCAGTTCATGCACGATCAAATTTTCTATCAGTTATTTGATTACCATTGTCTATTTGATTTTTATGTTAATTGTAATCTATTAATTCAGATATCAGTCTGGTGTCTGCCTACAGACCAAGCATAGAAACCTGCAACAGTAGGGGTGAGGGATGGGGGGGGGGGTGGTGAGATTTCCACTGCCCTGTTATACGATGCTGTTTGAAAATACAATATAATCACCTCTTGGTGTGTTGCGGAATAATAAAGGCCATCTATGTAGGCCCTTAGCATGCTAAATCATTGCTAGAAGTTTTTTAAAAGGACTTCTTAGAGGTTCTAATATCCTCCATATCCTATGATCCTTGATACAGTATTGTAGTGAGGTGAACTCTTGAATATGCAGAGAGGTTTGGTACTACTTCTTCATGCTGACAAGTGCATGCACTTGCCATACTTAGGGGGTATCACGATTGACCAATTGCTGGACACCCGCTTGACTCTGTCCGTTATCATTATACCGCAGTTGTAGTGCCGGTAGTCGAAATCATTACTGAAATTAAATATTCTTTTGGTTAACAAGAAGTCTTGACAGGTGAATATTACGGAAGCTTAAAAGTGCCATCAACATAAGAAAAACTTTGCTCCATAACTTGACATTTTTTTCAGTAAATTGTTTAGATAACAAGATAATATCTTATCAAAAATCGGAAAAATGTTGTATTGCTCAGTTGCTTTAACTAAGCAATTGAACAATTTTCTGCAAAATGTTAATTGACAACTTAATTATCATATCTCGTCAATTCAATATTTGTCTGCAAATGTTCAATTGTTCACTTCGATCCAACTGAGCAATTGAACATTTGTCTGCAAAATGTTCAATTGTTCACTAATTCATTCCAACTGAGCAATTGGAAAAATGTTGAATTGGCCAGATGTGATAAGTTTCAAGGTGTTTCGACGACAGATAAGTAGACATGTGACGTACTTCCGTTTCCAAGATCAAGACCAATTAGAAATCAAGAGCCTGTATTGTGGCCATGGCGCATTAAAATGAAATGGAACGTGAAACTAAAAATAGCTTGTACTCTAATTGTAGATGACGGCTACCCTGAAGATGACGGCAACTCGGCAGCCTTAGTCTTGAAGCCTGTAAGTAAATATGAGATTATACTTCATGTGTTCTCGCGACATGAACTGTTTTTGTTTGGGAAAATGATATGAGCCAGCCTTTGCAGTTTGTAGCTGACGGCAGCTTAGGCCCCAAGAGGTAGCCCAACGTAACTCTTACTGCATAACCGTTAGCCTAACACTACAGTAACAATAAACACGTTCACAAATGAAATATGAATAATCATAGAAGATTAGGACCAACAAACAATATTCGATTTCAACTAGAAGATAAAATTTTTGTAAAACCGTTACTATGACCAATTAGGACAAGAGACTAAACATGATGAAGAGTTAGGAAACCTGAACAGAAGTGGATGATAATTGATAATATTAATGTTTCGAGTGATAACGAGTAGCCTACCGTAGTTTGTAGAAGGTTATAGGATTGACGAGTGTAGACGATGATTCTTTATGAGTTGTAACATGACATTGGTATAAAGTTAGTATTAAATAGCATTTCCAAAATACGACCTGAATATCATTCCTAAAGTTACAACTTACAGTTGTGTATAACGATCTGTACTGAATTCGTGTAAGGGGACCTAATTTCCACAAATTTTAGCGTTGGTTCCCAAAAATAGTCGGCGACGAGATTAAACTATAATTCTATGTATAATATTATGTTAGGTGCCTTAGGAGAATCGTGAGACATGTTAAATGGGCTGACGTTTAATGAATGCCCGCCATGTTGTTTAGAGAGAATAAAGGACTTGTTGCGATGCATATATATACCGTCCACATCAGAAGAGGCTATAGCTCTTACATAGGTTAAATTTCTGACATAGGTGCCCAAGTCTTGACTAGTCCAAAATCACACCATATACTGTTCACAGTACACACCCAGAAATATATTTCTGATTTCTTTGTCCGAATTGACTTTGCATATTAACGAGTACTCAAAATAAAAGTCAAATATAAACTAAAAATAAAAAGTCTGTGATACTGAAACAGCATCAGTTCAAACCCCAAGCTCCACGAGGAATGTCCAAAGCCCCTACGGTATTGTACTCATATTTCATGAATGCCTAAGGGGTACATACAAAAATCGGTCAAAATTTTTTTGTACTTCTTTGTGATCACAGCTCCATTATAGCTTCCAGCTGTGATGGTTTCAAATTTAAGTGAGTTCGTTGAAAATTCTTGAGTACGTAATCGACCTGCCGCGGTGGTAAAATGATATTTGTCTACAAATTAAGACGCAATGTCTAAAACAGAATTCTTTTGTGGTGTGGGTGCAAACAGGGAGTTGGTTCTCCCTGGTGTAAACACTTTCACATCCAGCTATAAGAATATGTTCTTAATCCTTTAGTGGAGCCAAAGTGGTGTTCAGTAATTGATTAATAAGAGGTCAGTATGCATGTAATTGAAAGAAGACATGATTTTTGTTAGCGTGCTAAATTTGTTGGCAAGACGCCTTTCTGGTTACTACCAGGATGTGATGTCATTCACTCTGATTGGCTTGTTCCATCATGCTATCATGTAAGCTATGACTTCTTTTTCATCATTCTGGGCTATGACTTACCCACTACTTATAGAGATCAAACCCGTAATCTGTCCCAGATTTTCTGAATCTACATCTCTTACTGCCTTGCATGTGCTCGTCATTTTCAACAATAACGCCTTTGTTTCTTGAAACGTTAACAGGTTTCGTCGTGTGCACAAATAGGTGCAACAACAGGGAGGTGCTCCAACAGGGCAGGGCGTTGCCCGATTTCGGCCGACATGGAATGGCAAAGAGAGGGGAGACCCGTAGGTCTCCCATCGGGATAAGCAGAAAACAAAACTGTTCTATGTTGCTCATGGGAAGAGGAGACCAGGTAACTTTGTCAATACATATTGTATATTATTAAAGTGATTATTTTTATGATACTTTATGTCACATTTAAAGAAAAGTAAAAATATCTCCCTGACGTTTTCAAGAAATGTAGTCTGGATATCTAGAAACGGATACTTTATAGCCTAGGCGGTGTTTTGTTCCATGTATCCCTCCAAAAATAGAGAAATATCAACGCACTTTACTGTGCTTCCTTTCCATGGTTTTTATGACTACCAATGACTTAATCTTTCACATCAAAAACTACCCATGTCCATTTTAATTAGGACGTTACAACCTCACTTGAAACTGACTTTGTAACTGTTTACTGTAGGCTTCAGTGTATGCCTGTTTTCAAGTGAACTGTTCCTCCCTATCACGAGCAATTGAAAAGGAGCAGGCGTCCCGGGGCAGACCAATACCAGAGCCTGCACATGCAAAAGAAAAAGTCATAAATGCTTTTGTACCAGGGATATTTCCTAGTATTTAACTGGACAATACTTAGTCATTATACATTAATTAAGGAACCCTGGGTTGGGGAATCCATCTTTATGTGGGGAGGGGGGGGGGGTGATCTGATGCAAGATATTTTGAACACTACTGTATATAGACATTGCTGTGGACAGAAAAAGTAGATAAGCTGAATGACAACAATTAATGAGAAGGAATATGCATTTATTTTGCATTATTTTGAATATATTACGTTTGCAGGGACACTAGTGATCGATGTTGCTGGGGTTTCTGTTGCTGTTGAAGTATTGCACTTTTGAGGAAAGAGCGAAATTGCCACATCCTGGTCCACCCAAGGAAATAACTGGACCAAAAGCCAGTCACGGTAATTAGTTCCTTGTATATTTCATTGTGTTAACCATTCTAATGGTTGTAGTTTCTACTACCCAGGGAAGTAACCTTACTCAATGTGTGAGGAAAAAGGGTTTAAAGAATATATTTCACACTTTTCATGTGTACACTGATGAATAGAGAGAAGCTATTATTGAGAGGTGAAATGCACTGTAGATATGCTTGATAATGGGTAAATTTCTAGCAAAAATGTGCTGCCTATATGTCAAGGATCATTCAAATGAACATTCTGATGAAACACAGCAGTCAAACTGGAAATGTTTTCTAGTGGGAAATGATATCCTTAGAAAATATCAATTTCTATTGCAATTGTCCTTAAGTTGCACAGTTAGGAATGATATGGATATGTTAATAGGGCTCTTTCTTTCTGTTGAAGAAGCATAGAGCTTACATTCTTATTGGGATCAATCAAGAACAGCAAAACATGGTACAATTTTGGATGGTAAATTCATTGTACAGTTTTTCCCAACATCCTATCCTCCTTCAAGTCAGTGATGACAATCAAATTAATCCATGCATGATACAATTAAAAATTAGACCATGCATATATGTCACCTTTCTTATGCTGTGAATGGCACGTACTTTAAGTTAATTTGCTGATTTGGAAATGAATTCCGTAACTATATGGGAATTTTGTTCTGCATACAATTTTTGCTCCACGGGATTGCATTCACATGGCTGATGGCGTACATGCTAAAATGCCAGTCTTACAGTGCTGAATATGTTGATTGATATTAAATACAACATGGAACAATGCATGATAATTAAATCTCTCTAATATACTGCAAACATTGATTGTTTGGTAAATTCAGATCCAATGCAAGACGGAATTTGCGGCACCTGAAGAGGGCAGCGGCCTTTTTGGAAGTCCAACCGACAGACAGATGAACAGACAGACAGATGAGGTGACTGCGAGATCATTTTGTTTCTGCTTTTAATAATTAGATCGTATTCAGGAATCTCTCTTACTTTTATCTGTAGAGTTATTTACATTTCATGAGCTGCTTGTTATATTTTATTGTAAGATTGAAAGGGATCTTGCTAGAATTGTAGTCTCCATAAATTACATGTGTGTTACGTTACATTGATCAATGAATTTACTACGGACTGGTGACATCTGCATTAAATAATTGATGTATCTATTTAGTCTGTGTTTTTAGTTAAATAATTTCAAAAGTAATTGTTACGGTAGCATAAGACGATATTGCTTACTTGATAAAAGATTTCTCTTTACCAGAATTATCTATGTTTTCCTTACTTACAGACACCCAGAGGTAAGACAGAAGCTCGGTCACCAAGCCTCAGAGACGACATCAAGATCATGATCTGATGAAATCAAGAATACACTGAGAACGGTAAGACTATGGTTTCGTGATTTGCAATGATAACTTTGACGTTTTCAAAGACGAGAAACTTGTAGGGCAGCAAAACCATTGTGAGTGGGAGGGGTAAGGCAGGGGTGTAGCTGCAGCATAGCCCACTTCCACAAAAAGTTGTCCTCCACCAACCCCCCAAAAAATGGGAGAGCAATGAGCATCATTTGAGGGAAACTGAAAGTTGCTGAGCACACAAAACTTGTAATATGCACTATGCAAATACTTTAAAAATTGTGCACTATATGTGATAATGCTTGTATCCCATGAGTGCCCATACCCCCCCCCCCCAGTAAAATCCTGGCTATGCCACTGGGTGTAGCATGATTTTGATATCGGGTCCTGCATTCAAGACTCGCATTGGTGATGGGACCGTGGAGGCATTTAAGTCCATACTTGACCGTTTCTGGAGAAATATCCCTGTCCTCTATGAAGTGATATGCGGAGTAAACTAATTGTCTTGCAAGAAATCCTGTGGTGTTGATCCACTATTTAAATTGCAATTTTGCATAACATTGCATATATAATGATGTGCATAGTGAATAAAAAATGAAATAAACCTGCATTCTGAGAACATGGCAACCAAAGGCCATGAACCCCTGTCATGTTATATCAGTTCCTCTGTGTGTTGTGTTCAAGGTATTGTGTGTAATTGGATTCATTCTGAAGGAATATAATTATTCATTGTTCAAACTAAGGCCTGGCCTAATTTTCGTATGTACCCTTTAGGACTGTCATGAAGTATGAATACTCTTCTGTGAAGGGGTTTGGGACAGGGTGCTTTGGACATTTCCAACCCCTCACGGAGCTAACACAAAGTCAATGGGAGCTGTTTGATTTAATTTCTATGATACTAACACAGATCTACACAGATCTCAGACTTACTGTAAATTTGTTTGAAAAGATTTAACCCTTGTAAGCACCACATGGTCCCATGTATGGATTATATGGCGATATCAGTAGAGTCATGATGAAAGAGTTGAGGATTTACTGATTATTAGTAGGTTGATTGGTATTATTATTATTATATGTCTGCATATATTTGTTTTTGGTATAGGTCCTGTGTCATCACATTTGGTATTGTAGGCCACTGTCATCCCAGGTACAGGATCCGCTGCTGTCATGGTCTCGTTGGTTTGGTAAGTACATAGGCCGTTATGTATCATAAGTGGTTGAGAATCCAGATCCCAAACATCACCTACTACATTTGCTTACCTCCTACCAGGGTTTGAGGCAGAAATGGTAGCAAAAATGGGGCAAAAAGTCGCCAAACTGTAAGTTAAAGATAACATTTTGCTGAGACACCAAAATCTTAACAGTTTATGTGGGCCTTTGGTTACCCTTAGTGGCCTATACCTAAGTTTACTTAGAGACTGACAGAATGGCAGCCCCCTGATACGACCATCAGAGACAGACAGAATGGCAGCCCCTTGATGAGACCATCAGAGACAGACAGAATGGCAGCCCCTTGATGAGACCATCAGAGACAGACAGAATGGCAGCCCCTTGATAGGACCATCAGAGACAGACAGAATGGCAGCCCCTTGATGAGACCATCAGAGACAGACAGAATGGCAGCCCCTTGATAGGACCATCAGAGACAGAAAGAATAACAGCCCCTTGATAGGACCATCAGAGACAGACAGAATGGCAGCCCCTTGATAGGACCATCAGAGACAGAAAGAATAGCAGCCCCTTGATAGGACCATCAGAGACAGACAGAATGGCAGCCCCTTGATGAGACCATCAGAGACAGACAGAATGGCAGCCCCTTGATAGGACCATCAGAGACAGAAAGAATAGCAGCCCCTTGATAGGACCATCAGAGACAGACAGAATGGCAGCCCCTTGATAGGACCATCAGAGACAGAAAGAATAGCAGCCCCTTGATAGGACCATCAGAGACAGAAAGAATAGCAGCCCCTTGATACGACCATCAAAGACAGACAGAATAGCAGCCCCTTGATAGGACCATCAGAGACAGACAGAATGGCAGCCCCTTGATAGGACCATCAGAGACAGAAAGAATAGCAGCCCCTTGATAGGACCATCAGAGACAGAAAGAATAGCAGCCCCTTGATACGACCATCAGAGATAGACAAAGTAGCAGCCCCTTGATAGGACCATCAGAGACAGACAGAATGGCAGCCCCTTGATAAGACCATCAGAGACAGACAGAATGGCAGCCCCTTGATACGACCATCAGAGACGGAAAAAATAGCAGCCCCTTGATAGGACCATCAGAGACAGACAGAATGGCAGCCCCTTGATAGGACCATCAGAGATAGACAAAATAGCAGCCCCTTGATACGACCATCAGAGACAGACAAAATGGCAGCCCCTTGATAGGACCATCAGAGATAGACCAAATAGCAGCCCCTTGATAGGACCATCAGAGACAGACAGAATGGCAGCCCCTTGATAGGACCATCAGAGACGGACAAAATAGCAGCCCCTTGATACGACCATCAGAGACGGACAAAATAGCAGCCCTTGATAGGACCATCAGAGACAGACAGAATGGCAGCCCCTTGATAAGACCATCAGAGACAGACAGAATGGCAGCCCCTTGATACGACCATCAGAGACGGACAAAATAGCAGCCCCTTGATAGGACCATCAGAGACGGACAAAATAGCAGCCCCTTGATAGGACCATCAGAGACAGACAGAATGGCAGCCCCTTGATAAGACCATCAGAGACAGACAGAATGGCAGCCCCTTGATACGACCATCAGAGACGGACAAAATA
>JAIPMN010003176.1:6868-23454 GCA_020650975.1 Apostichopus californicus | reverse complement strand
CAGTACATTCCCCTTGTGAACTGCTTGTTGTACTACACGCAGCTGGGTGTCCATGTCAGGGAAATGAAAATCTGTCGACTGTTGGCAAATGCTAGCAAATTCTGTCAATGAAAGTGATAAAGACATTTACTTAATACTCAATGGTTATCAATTATTGATGCTATTTAGCTGTATTTTTAAACTTTCTTGACATCTGTGTGGGACCTTTAATCCATGTGTTTACAAACTGGACTTACCTTTGTTGATGCTGGTACACAAGGGGACCAACATTTCTTGATGCAAGTATATAAAGCTGGACTCACCTTTCTTGATTCAAGTATATAAAGCTGGACTCACCTTTCTTGATGCAAGTATATAAAGCTGGACTCACCTTTCTAGATACTGGTGCACAAGGGGACCTACATTTCTTGATGCAAGAGTATAAAGCTGGACTCACCTTTCTAGATGCTGGTGCACAAGGGGACCTACATTTCTTGATGCAAGTATATAAAGCTGGACTCACCTTTCTTGATTCAAGTATATAAAGCTGGACTCACCTTTCTTGATGTATACAAGGTGACCTATATTTCTTGATGCAACTTATATAAAGCTGGACCCACCTTTCTTGATTCAAGTATATAAAGCTGGACTCACCTTTCTTGATGCAAGTATATAAAGCTGGACTCACCTTTCTAGATGCCGGTGCACAATGGGACCTATGTACATTTCTTGATGCAAGTATATAAAGCTGGACTCACCTTTCTGGATGCTGGTGCACAAGGGGACCTACATTTCTTGATGCAAGTATATAAAGCTGGACTCACCTTTCTAAATGCTGGTGCACAAGGGGACCTACATTTCTTGATGCAAGTATATAAAGCTGGACTCACCTTTCTTGATGCTGGTGCACAAGGTGACCTACATTTCTTGATGCAAGTATATAGACTGGACTCACCTTTCTTGATTCATGTATATAAAGCTGGACTCACCTTTCTTGATGCAAGTATATAGACTGGACTCACCTTTCTTGATTCATGTATATAAAGCTGGACTCACCTTTCTAGATGCTAGTGCACAAGGGGACCTACATTTCTTGATGCAATTATATATCACTGGACTCACCTTTCTAGATTCTGGTGCACAAGGAGACCTACATTTCTTGATGCAAGTTAATTTCACTGGACTCACCTTTCTTGATTCCTGTGTATGAGCTGACTCTATCATCCACAAGGAGAACTAAAGCTGACAAAGAGTTAGAATACAGTGACATCGCCGACTGGAGTCTCTGCGGCTGTGGCATCAATCTTCCTCTGAAAGAATTCACAAGAACATTTTAAAAAGTTACTTGAATCAAAGTCACAAACATGGAGCTTGAGTATACTCACTGTTAACTCACTTGACTCAACCTGAAGAACAAAAACACATAGTTCGTAAAAGAAACATTTGCTTGTTTACACTGTAAGAAAAACACACAACTATGGCTCAATGATAATCATATTTAGACTCCATAAGTCTTCAGCCTATGAACATGGAACACACCTAATTTAACATTAACCCTGATTATAATATAACTTACCCTGATCGGCTAGGTCTGTGTCTACAAAGGTCCAGCACATCCATACTCATTAGCCTAAGATTGTAGATTGTTTTCAGCTGAGAACCTGTGCATCAGCAAAAAGACATCATTTATATGAAACTTTGGTTAGTATCTTAGCTAGACTATTTTCATACATAACAAGGATTATCTGTTGTAGTAATTTGCAAAGGGAAAGACAAAACCCTCCCAACAGTTCTTAATAATAATAATCAGCAGTTTATTTGTACGACGCTTAAGCGACCACAAATGTGAGGGAAACCTGCAAGGGCTTATGGATTACAACTTACAGGTCGGGTGGCTGCCAATTCAATATTTCAACTCATATTTGGAATCCTTTCAATTTTGAAAGTCTTATCAGATGGGAAAACGGTAGATTGCTCCTGGATGAAAAACCCACCTTACTATGACCCGGCCGGGTATCGAACCCGGAACATCCCAGTTGTTAAGCCTCATTGCTTCAAATGCCAACTGCCTTTATCAGCTCAGCCACAGCACCAGTTAATAGTAGCATATAGATATTAGTAGATGAGACAATCCCATCTGATGGCCACAGTGCTCAATACGGCTCGTTAGCGCCTCAATTTTACGTACATTACATAATTTGGATCTTAGGCTGGTTGCAACTTTTTATCAATTATGTCATCCAATTTTAAGGGTCAAAGTAATTCTAGCACTTACTCTGATTCCAATTTAGTAAATTGACTCACCACTCTGTTGTGAAATGTAGGAAATAACTTTTTACAAACTGCCTTGGTTTCCCCATTTTAAGGGCTAACATTGCTGTGGTACCATGCCATCTTGCTGTGATACCATGCCATCTTCATGTGGTACCATGCCATCTTGCTGTGGTACCATACCATTTCGCTGTGGTACCATGCCATCTTAATGAATATCCAATTTCTAACTTGTCCTGAGGCAATCCCCTTCCAACAAATGGTGCACATGTGAATGTGTGCAATGCATTTGATTTCTGTACCACCCACTTATGAATATTTAACAGTAGACACATTTTCCCTTTCTTATGGAGATTTACCTAGATTGACAGTAAAGCTTTCATTCATTCCAGGCTGTTCTACTGGCTCTGGTGTGTCCTCTACTGGAAGGGAATCAGACATAGCTCGAATCCTTTGTCTACAAGGAAAAAGTATACAAACAAGGACAACATAAGATTCTGCTTCCAGTTTAGTGTCACCTTACATTCTATGTCCAATGCCATTAAACCCATCACCCCTAGACTCTCCTTATTAATAGAAATATTAATAGTACTGGAGGGTAACTACATCAAAACTTTAGGAAAAACTTGTCAAGGGATGGAAATGAGACCATGATTACTTGCTAGACCTAGAAGTGTATTATGAGGGTTTGAAGTAGGTAAGCAATACAAAAACAAATACTTAGAATGGTTTTTGATTTAATCTATACAGCATAACAGGTAGAATTGTCGACTCAAGCATGTGACTCACACTCGAGTTGTCAACCACATAAAGCGACTGCCTTACCTTATACTGCTCTCTTCAGTATTATTTGTATCATTAGCTAGTTCCCGTATGTACGTCTTAAACTCCTCTCTTTGTGCTTGCTGTAAGTTCTTCAGCTCCATATCCCACTGTTGACACTCCCTCTGCAAATTCCATATAAATTAATATCTGTTTGCAAAACTTCTATAAACTGCAGTGATATCAGCCAACTTGTGTTTTTGTCAATAAAAATATCATAGCCCGGGAAATTCTGGTTTAAAAAATAATACTAATTTATTCTTATATAGCGCTTTACATCAAAGAATGATCTCAAAGCAATTCACAGAAATACTACAACTTAAAAATATTACAGCTTAAAAATATTACAGCCTAAAAATATTGCATCCTAAAAATTACAAAAATAAATAATAAATAAATATCCTAACTATAATTATTAAAGCAATAAAGTTCAGAAATTAAAGATGAAAACAATCAAATATGACAGCATACAATAGAACTAAAATACGAAACTATTACAACCGAAAATTAGTTACAATAAGACTATCAAAATATAAATAGAACATAAATTGACTTTACTTTAGAAAATGAGTGAATGATTTTGTTCTGCATCTATGTACTGTTAATATTTACCTGCATGTTTTCAAAGTGTCGAGCAGCCAACATGTTGACATGCTGGTCATCATGGGTGATATCTAAGTTTTGTACCGCCTCTTCCATCTCCTGAGATTGCCTGCAGCCAAAACAAATTGTAATTGTGAAATTATATAAAGGCAAACATTAGACTGTAATGAGCAAAGGATTGGGAAAGAACATTAAAATAAATGAAAAAATGCAGATAGCACCAATGAGCCAATATTGAAATATTTTTCATCAATACATTTATGATAACACTACAAAACCAGCCAATACCTACACTGCATAACATGACAACTTGTTTAAATAACAGCTTCAACACTGCCACCATTTCCATGTCCATGGCACTCACAGAAAACAAACTAAATTGTATATTTGCCCATCAAATAGGCAAAACTGAGTTTTATTATATGTTTCATTCCAATATTTTACAGAATTTTTTTTGTCTGAAATGATGAACATGATGTTGTTTGTTGTTTCTTATTTTTGTGCTATTTTCATGTTTTCTCCGCAAACCTCTCATTATTTTTTGCTTAATTTCACTATTCGTTGTGCAATATTTGTGGACAATTTCAGGTACATTCTCCTTCCTCAAATGGGTGAGCAATCGTATCACAACATTGAACACAAAATACAGAAATGGAAACCTACTTTAGCTGCCGTGTTTGAATGGAACGATCTCTTTGGAAAACCACATCTTGGACAGCGACAGAATAAGTATGTTCCAGGTTAAAGAGCACTTCCAGAGCTGACGAATGGATTAGCTTGTGGTACAGATCAGTAAAGTCAGAACTGCCCTTTTGATCCCGTTCCTGGGTGTACCCTACACACTCCTGTAACAAAATGGAAAATTGCAGTCATTTCATTTCAAAATATGTTCCAATTATTATTGTGATTCTTTCTCTTTGTTCAATATTTAAGTACTTAGAACAATTTTAACTTTACTTTGGATCAGGTTAAAAATGCAAATTATGTTCATACAGATTTCACAGACAGTTGAATTCTTGGTAGAAAGTTTTGTTCTTTGTCATACATCAAAACTAGCCTTTAAGATAGTGAATTAACTTTACCTGTGTGTACGCTTTTCCCCACTGATCTGCTATTTTTCCTATTTTATCATGTGCAGCGCCCTCTAATCCCTTTAGTATGCCAGAGGAACTGTCATCTTGAAGCTTGCAAGTTTCTGTGAGAATAAACTTCTGAAACTCTTCAAACAAATCTGCCACAAAGAGAGAGAGAAGATAGATGATAATTCATTGATTAAAGTTTAGTTTTCACTGACCACACACCACTGGCCTTGAGTATGCTAGAAAGTTTTATTAATCTTGGATGAAAAGCCCACCTTACGGTACAATTATAGAATACAGGGCCATTCATTAACTCTTCCCAGCATCCGGATGCGCGGATGCGCGGTGTGTCTGTACATGTCCGTACACATATGACGCCCTCTAAAATTCCATCACATATTTCATTTTGACTCCGCATCCGCGCATCCACTCCGGGAGTACTAGGAATGGACTTAGATAATTTTCGAAAGTTTCCCCATATACCATCACGTATTTCATTTTTCATTTTGACTCCGCATCCGCGCATCCGCGCATCAACTCCGGGAGTACTAGGAATGGACTTAGATAATTTTCGAAAGTTTCCCCATATACCATCACGTATTTCATTTTTCATTTTGACTCCGCATCCGCGCATCCACCCCAGAAGTACTAGGAAAGGACTTTAGAAAATTTTCGAAAAGTCTCCCCATATACCATCACATATTTCATTTTGACTCCGCATCCGCGCATCCACCTGGGAGTAAATACTGAAAGTCCCGCATGTACGAAGATATTCCACATCAATAGTGTGTCGTTCTTAAAAGGCATCCGAGTACTAGGCAAGGACTTAGGAAATTTTTTGACTCCGCATCCAAGCATCCACTCAAAAAGAAAGAACTTGGACTTTGACATTTTTTACTCACATACGCCCTGGGGTGAGACTGAGCATCCGCGCATCCGGATGCTCAGATAGAATCATCGAGTGGCCCTGTATTCTATAATTACTCCCACCTTACTATGACCTGGCCGGGTATTGAACCCTGAACCTCCCGATTTCTAAGCCTCATTGCTTCAAATGCCACCGCCTTTATATCACTCGGCCACAGCACCTGTTAGTCGTAGACACTCAGGCCTTTTTCAGTAAGCTATGCTTTCTTCCTTGGTCAGGCCTCTACCACGTCCATAAATATGTTTGGTAAATGAGGCACAAACCAACAAAACATCTTTGCTCATATGACACAACTTTGTGAAGTTCAACCAACCCAAACAGCTCACATCCCCTTTAATTAAGGAACATTGATAGTACTTTATGCATACAATAATTTACATAGTCAGGTGTTTTATCATTCTCATATTAGAGAGCAACACTTCACATACCTTAAGTAGTTATGTACAGTTAAAATAAATGGTAAGAAGGGACTTGATCCAACCTTGGGACTAGACTATTCCATATAATATAGGCCTACTACTAGATTAAATGTATCTGTAGTGTAGTCCTTGGATACAAAAAACTGGTGACTAGCCGATGCCGTTTCTATTGCCTAGCCTATGGATAAGTCTTGCTCTTGGAAGTTGGAGTTAGACCTTGGATAAGAACTAACTTAGGCCTAGGGGGCAGGCCTTAAGCTAATGTTTTCTGAATATGATACGCCTACTAACCATCCTCAACAAAACATGGTAAGTCGTGTGAACTCATTAGTCTGCCCACAAACTCCTTCGCACTGGCGGTCAGAGGAAGTACCACTGGAACAGTCAATGTGGTCACCGATGATTTCATTTTGAACGTAAATTTAAATTCTCTTTCCTGGTCTGCCATGTCTTTTTGCTGGGTCGGTTTTGTCCCGTAGAGTTAATTGGACTAGTATAGGTCTAACTTAAAATAGATATCCAAGTACCATTGACTCTGTCGTGTATCTAGGCCTAGTCTATAGTTCTCTATGGTTCTCCACCGCTAACATAGCAAAGGGGGAATATTGTTGTATGGAACGCGGAAAGGGACACCAATTACTGTCGCCCATCCAGAATAGTAGTCGACGCCTGAAAATAATCAAACCAGGTTCATACAAATTTCAACGACTCCGAGGGGGCCTCACCAGCAACTGCGGCGAAGAATTCTCTAATCTTTCCATGAATCCTATGCCTATCAAATTTTGTATGAAATTCCTTAGTATGTCGCGCCTTTAAAAGGGTCCCCAGACTTAACATTCGAATATGCCGTCTGTGCAGTCCACAGAGGCCTAGACGATTCACCAAAATCGTTCTCCCACAGTGGCGTAGGAAAGTACTTGTGAGTGGGGGGGGGGGGCTGAAGACTGATCGCCAGCATGGGGGAGGGGTCTTTTTTTTAGATTTTTTTGGCATTTCCAGGTGGCCTCAGATGCAAGTTGGTGCAATATAGCACACTTCAACACCCACTCCATTTTGTAAATAATTTTGCATTTTCACCTGGCCTTAGATGCAATTTGGTGCTCCAAATGAGATTTTTTTCTTATTTGGAAATGAAAAAGGGGTTTTCTGACTTGCGGAGCGGGGGGACGGAATGATACTTCCGCCCCACCATATTTTTCACTGGGGGGCTGGCGCCCCCCAGCCCCACCGATTCCTACGCCATTGTTCTCCCACAATAGTTAGAGGCATTGAAGACTCGCCCCAAACCGCGTGCGGCCATCTGAAAAAATTTAACTTTCCGCTTGCAAGTTTCGTTTTGTTCTTGTCGCTACAAAATGCAGACAGTAATGAAACGTGATACCTTGTTGTCTTTAGCTGGACCTGACAGGTCCATCGCTGTTTCGTTTGTACACTGTGCTGTGGGTATTGACCGCAGCTGTATGTACTGACTGTACACTAGTGTCTAATTACCGACGATAGCAAGCTGTGTGTGTGTATTTTCTGGGATCGATTGTGGTGTCTAACACTTCTGTTACACCTCATTCGAAACTAGGTCAGATTACCGTCATTATACGTTTCTTTTTGCGCGAGTCTTCACACCCTTTAAGTATTTAAGCACATATTATGTTGTCGTACAACTATTGCATACAAATAAGGAAAGTTGCAGGACGCTTCGGATTAATATAGAGGGGGTGTTGTTAATGTATTATTTTCTTTACTCAATCACCAGTTCAGTTGGGAAGCTTGAAAGAAGATCTTCAATATAGGCATGCAGTTATGCAATTACAGTTCCACATTTAGTCTAATTGTATAGTTGAATACAGCCATATTCTTCAGAAAAACAGGGAAAGAATGATATTTTCTATGAAATCCGGATCGTCTACGTAATGTGTGACACACTTAAATTAAAGGAGACGCAAACCCGATCATCGTCTATAGCTTAAATGAAGTTCAATGTGAAGAACGTTTTTTTCCCCGTAAAGAGATATCCTATGGTTTAAATTAATTGTCAGGCAGCACTGAGTCATTTTGTAAACATATGCTATTGCCACAACGTATGAAAACTTTTGCTTTCTCTTTGTGTTTCTTTTCATATTTTCTAGGTAAAATGAGTTACTGAACAAATCAAACTGATATTACATTGCGACGCATTCATAAATATGGATTGGCTTGCCTCTAAAAATAGTAAATACTGTGTATATGGTCATATTCAAATGCACCAGGGTGCACGCTGTACAACCGTAACACTTGTGTAATACGCTCTGATTGATAATTTATACTAATTTGCCAATAATACGTATTCACACCAGAAATAGTATAATCACTCTGGCCGAATGGTACGGACTTAGGTCCGTGACACGAAGGTCCACCTCAGTCTAACTCAGAATTCCTGGCAAGGGGCTGGTTACGACAAAATGCTGTGGCACCTTGCTGCACAAAAGGCGCTCCATACTCAATAAAAACTTTGATCGATATATTCTCTGTAAAACAAGATCTGCGGAAGTTTGTCTTAGTAATACTAATAGTATGCAGAAAAAAAAATCCATGATAAATGATTATCTGCTTTGTAAATGCCTTAGTGAATAAGAAGAGTTGTCAAAATTAACGGAACTTGTATGTGTCTACGACCACACTGAAAATATATGAGCGAATTATGCGTCTGAAATACGTTGCTAAGGTCACATAGACAAAAAGAATAGAGCGACGCTCTCGGTCATTGAGGCATAGGCTAACGGTTCTTGCTGGTAAGTACTAAAAGACAATTTGAGTTACCTACAATTTTTTGCCTAGGCCTGGTTCTGCGAAATATCAAGGTATACTGTACAGTGTAGGCCTTGACTATACTTACATTGGCCTAGGTCTAGTAGTACTTCTTGTAGTCTCTACCTAGTGAGGTAGTATGCATAGCCTACATAATTCATGTCATGTTATTGTTTCTATCAGCAGCTGGATAAATAAACAAGATAGTTTTCATATTCGGTTCCCCAGGTACTTGGCAGCTTATGGAAGTTATGGAATAGGCCTATATATAACTAGCTATCCAAGATCAATTGTTATTTGTTATGTAATGATTAACGCTAAGCTAACTTAAACTGTTGTCAAGTTGCCACCATCATAAGTTCACCACCTAACATAAAATCCACAACATTAAATGCCAGAATAAAGTATTACTTCCCAGATATCTACGTATTCTGACAACAAACTTTTGTCCACTACAACAATGCACCAGAAAACCTTACTTATCACCATGTACTTAAATGTGTTGAGGTAGAAGTGGCAGTAATTTGCTTCAACCAAATAATGAGAAAAATCCTTTTGGCCAACTTCTACAGACTTTTGCAAATACTTGTGTTCCCTAAATACCCATACTGTGGTTTACATGTAGCTGCACAAGTTATACTTTATAGGCACTGTAGTTGCTGTGTTCGTTAGTCATATTGTACTCACTTTTTAAATGGCAATTTAAATCTAAAAAGCCTTAACTAAAGCATCCAAAATATCCATAGTGAAACTAAGAAACATAAAGTTTGTATTCTGAGATACTTCTTGGATTTTTTCACCCATATTTTATATGATTATTATTAATTATACAGTGAACTTCAATAAGTTAGGAAATTGTCCTTGCTTAAAACATAAGTAGTCTGTTCAAACCATCAATGAAATCATATAGCTGAACTAAACCACTAATTAAAAATCAGGGAGATTGTCATCATAACACCCTGCATGATTGGAAAGAACATGAATGCCCTTACTATTACTTATTTACCGTACATACCATCATACAGAATATCAAAGAATACCCATGAAAAACATTTTAATTACAGTTTTGGAGGAGGGGGGAGGGTTGTGTGTTGGGTGGGATGACTTCATCAGGGAATCTAACGAAATGTTCTCTGGACATATTTTATAGGCCTATGCTGTACATAGCCTATAATGCAATAGTGTGTAGTGGCAACTTTATGACTGCTACCGTCATTAAGTTGCAGGGCAACTGTTTGAAATTGGTGACTCAGTTTTAAGACGAGATTGTTATACCACCTTTAAATATTGTATCTAAGTATTTATGTGCCAATGTTGACAGAAGAAACAACTTCAGTACAGTATTTTTCTAAAGGAATTAACATGTTGAAGTGGTGACTTTATGACAGTTTACTTAGGGTAGTTCTTAAACATCCGGCTACCTGGCAATATCATGATAAATTTGGGTACAAAAACTTAAGAAATTTATAATAATATCTTTTCATTAACCTAATCCTAGTCAATAATTCTTTTATGTTTCAGTATCTTTGAAGATGTGAGCTGTTACAAAATGGAGCTTACCCTCAGCTTGATGAATGTGGGCCAGCTGTTAACTATCATCCACAGTGTAGCTTTCTCATTGGCATCAAATGTTTCCATTAATATCGAAGGATCAGGTACCACAGCTTTCCACTTCTAACAAATAACTTGTAGTAGGTCTTAAGTAAACACATGTAAATTGATTTAGCATATCATGTGAATGTTACTTTACCATAGCTTTGGTCAGCTAATTGAAGTGAAAATAAATTCCTTAGTAACAGATAGTTTTCTGACTTATAGTGACTAAGTGTGAAGTGTATTGATAGCAGTATAGCACCAAAATAACCTATTGTACAAAATCAGCTGGCAACCATTTAATCAATCTTGGCCCTTTCTTGTGACAGTGGACCAAGTTTCATCAGCTAGAGTCTTACTCTAACTTTCTCATTATCAAACTTTTGCAAGTTTTGTATCTTGATCTGAAATTAGCTCAACCATAACACCAATTAGCCCAGATAAAGTATAATTTTCATGTACTGTATCATGATTCATAGCATTTACAAAACACATATTAAATGATCATGACATCATTTAACATTTAGGTCAAGTACATGCTATACTATAATTGCCATCTTTGTAAGTTCAAAAGCCTGGAGTTTTTTTTAACTGTAACTACTTATTTACATCAGTTAATTTCCTAGTAGTATAGACATACATATGCTATCATTCTGTAATTATATGGCACATCCAAAAGTATTGCTTTTCTTTTCATTTCATATCAGCTGGTCTGGTGGATGGAGAGTTGCATGCTGTCTCCACCCCTGAAGGACCAACCAAAGACATTCATAGCTCATATGCAAAATTTACAAGCTATACCAGAACTTTGCAGTTTCCTTTCACTACCTTTGTCTCTTCCACTTTCCATGATTCTGCTTTTTCATATCCTTTGCCGTCGTACCCTACTACCAATACTGAGGTGTACCCTACATATGTGAGATCACTATCAACACCAATAACACAGACCGCTCAACACCAGTCTTTTTCACAAAACAACTTAAAGATGTCATCATATGTTTCACCTATCTCTAAGTTAAACAAATTATCTGCTAATTTGCCAAGCATAGCTAAAATGACTGCATCATTTGGTTCATATTTCCAGTATTTAAGCAGCATAAAGCCACAAATTAAAACTACTTCATTAACAAATGTTAGAGCTTCCTCTTTAACTGCATTTACTCCTGTTACCTCAAGTTTTGGTACAGTCTCAGTTTTGAAAACCAATTATTTATCATCAAAACCTGAAAATGTCCATTTTCAGACATGGATAGAAACTTCCAAAGACATGAGCAGTTTGTCTCTGTACCAAACATCAAGTTTGAAAAATATTCAAAGTAAAGAGTTTGTGCCAAATATTAGTCTTTCCTTGAGTAGTAGATTACAAGACAATATCAATATACATTCATTAATCTATCCCAAAACCAACTCTGCTTCTGTTCGAACAACAATTCATACGACGGTACCAACATCGAACAGACTTGTAATTCCAAGAACTGATTTTCATTCTCTTAGGCCTACACCACAAATGTCCATGATGGCCACAGAAAAACCATTCATAGCAGGAACTGACTCACATTCTGTGAGTACTATACCTCAGTCAACGTTTACTTCTTCAGACAAACTTGTTTCTCACAGAACTGACTTTCATTCTCTTAGGCCTACACCACAAATGTCCATGATGGCCACAGAAACACCATTCATAGCAGGAACTGACTCACATTCTGTGAGTACTATACCTCAGTCAACGTTTACTTCTTCAGACAAACTTGTTCCTCACAGAACTGACTTCCATTCTCTTAGGCCTACACCACATAAGTCCATGATGGCCACAGAAACACCATTCGTAACAGGAACTGACTCACATTCTGCAAGTTCTATACCTCAGTCATCATTGACTTCTTCAGACAAACTTGTTTCTCACCGAACTGACTTTCATTCTCTTAGGCCTTCACCACATATGTCCATGATGGCCACAGAAATACCATTCATACCTGGAACTGACTCACATTCTGCGAGTTTCACACCTCAGACCTCACTCAAATCTTTAGACAAACATATTTCATACAGAACTGAGGTCCTTAGGCCCACACCACAATCATCATTGTTCACCACAAAGTCTGTGTCATCATTAAAGTCTTCAACAAAACCTAACTTTTCCAGAACTGATTTACATACTTTTAAGTCTACACTACACATACGAATAAGTTCCTCAGCCTCAGGGGTAGATCTTATGTCTGAAAGTGAATTGCTTTCTTCGAGTACCATACCTTGGTCATCTTTTCAAAGAACTGACTTTCATTCTCCCACATATTCACATCCGACATCCGTGGTCACCTCAAACATTACTTTCACCAATAAAACTGGTTCACCTTCTAGGAGTACCATAGCTACTTTACCATTCAAACCATCAGAGAGCATTGTGCCGCCCAACACTTTGTTGCATTCCCTTAGCTCCACGCTAAAGCCATCAGTGTTCACATCTGGGGTTCCTTTCACCCATGAAATCCAATCCTTTTCTCTGAATACAATGACCCTGTCATTATTTAAATCTTCACAAGAAGTAGGTTTACCTAGTTCAAGTGACTTTAACTCCCTTACACCCTCTCCACAGACACCAGTGGTTACCTCAGGGGTGTCTCTCATCCCTGAAATTGATTTACACACCTCCAACACACCTCCAACATCATTCACATCATTAGATATGTCATTGTCTTCCCGAGCAGACTTCCGTTCTCTAATGTCTACCTCATTTACATCAGTGGGTACCACAGAGAAACCTTTTGTTGCTAAAACTGGTTCACTTTCTATGAATACAGTACCTTATACTTCAGTCGTTACCTCTTATAAGGAAAGTCTACCCACCATGTCGTCAACTTACATAACTGGCAGTCCTCAAACATTGGAAGTGCAATCAGAACATACTGTCATGTTTACCAGCCAACCTGAAACAGACTTCATGACAAATGCCATATCTCAGGGGTTTGTTTCTAGCAGTAAGCCATTGGTAATGAATCCTGTGTCTGATGCAATAACAACAGTGTTACATAGAAGCAGAAAGCTTTCAACCAAATTGCATACTGTGGAATCTATTCATAAGACATCAACTGCCAGAATGATTACTACTTCCATTAGTAAATCTCAGTCATATATTGTAGACATTCTGTCTCAGACAAGTACAAACTCATATTCTTCTACCTTGGTGAATTCTTTTCTGTTTCTTAACCCATCGACTAACCCAGCCTTTTCTAGTCAGTTTCTCTCTGCCTCACATGTTTTTCATCAACCTCATTTGTCTGGTAACTCACTGTCATCGTCTTCTGTTTCTAGCTCTCACTTCACTAATATTCTCTCAAAATATTTTCTTTCTGTCTCTGCAGCATTTCCTGACTCTACCTCAGAACCTGTCACCATGGTAACAATACGTCCTACTTCTACTTTAGGTGGTAGCTTATACACTGTTGCAATTTTATCTTCATTTCCTTCCATGACTTTCTTGCCTTCTAATAGTCTTGCGATTACCTCGTCGAATGCTGGTATTGTGCCCACCGTGATTTTAACTAGTCACTCTACCTCACAAGTGCCTCCCTTTCAAACATCAAAATTGAATTTACATCCATCCACAACTTTAGAGCCCTCTTTTATATCAAGAACTAGTCAAAGTTATGCCACCCCAAAGCTACCATCATCTTCTATAATAAATTTGTCCTCAACTGTGACCATATCATCCACCACCTCTGAAGAACTTAATGCGATGTCATCATCAACCAGCCCTCCAGGAACCGTAACATCAGCTGTTACTGTGGACAACACAACTTCAGCTGTTACTGTGGACAACGCAACATCAGATGTTACTGTGGACAACACAACATCAGCTGTTACTGTGGATAACACAACTTCAGCTGTTACTGTGGACAAAACAACAACAGCTATTACTGTGGACAACCCAATATCAGCTGCTACTGTGGACAACACAACATCAGCTGTTACTGTGGACAACACAACATCAGCTGTTACTGTGGACAACACAACATCAGCTGTTACTGTGGACAACACAACATCATCTGTTACTGTGGACAACACAACATCAGCTGTTTCTGTGGACAACACAACATCAGCTGTTACTGTGGACAACACAACATCAGCTGTTACTGTGGACAACACAACATCAGCTGTTACTGTGGACAACACAACATCAGATATTACTGTGGACAACACAAGATCAGTTGTTACTCTGGACAACACAACATCAGCTGTTACTGTGGACAACACAACATCAGTTGTTACTGTGGACAACACATCTTCAGCTGTTACTGTGGACAACACAACATTAGCTGCTACTGTGGACAACACAACATTAGCTGTTACTGTGGACAACACAACATTAGCTGTTACTGTGGACAACACAACATTAGCTGTTACTGTGGACAACACAACATTAGCTGCTACTGTGGACAACACAACATCAGCCGTTACTGTGGACAAATCAACATTTGCTACACCTTTGGAAAACACAACCATGTCATCACCTGTTAAAACCATGTCAACTCACAACCCTACCCTGGACAAATCTTTTTCCACCAGAGAATACTGGGTCATGATGGGTAAGTAGGTCTACTGTACATAACATATCTGGTAGGTAAAGTTCACAGGGATTGAAAATAACCTTTTACTCAAAGATATAAACTCCAACGTAACATTATAGGGCTTGTATTCTCTACGCTTATCCAAACATGTACTCAAACAGAAAATTATGTAGGGGTGTTATTTACAAGTCACACCTTGGGATGGTTGTATTCACTATTTTTCACGTTAACAATACACATACAATGTAGAACCTCAGAATATGGGTGTTTTTCCTTATACAGAGCTATCAACTCCTTTGGACATGGACATTCAAGATGAAGGTTTCCTGAAAGAGTTGGAACTTAACCTGGCATTAAGTTATAGCAAAGCCATAGAAATTGAAGTTGAGAAAGATGCAGAGGTTAAACAACTTCTACAGAATCTGAATCCTGAGGGGGACATCTTGCTAAGGAGGAGGAGAAAGAGGAAGAGGAGGAGGAGAGCAAGCACTATAGATGGACATACAGCACAGGTAGATAAGTTTACTAGACCGAAAGGGATATTATGGTAGCTAAATTTGATTGCCCTTCAAATTTTACTTGAAATATGTTGCACCTACAAGTCAAACCACATAGTCATATAGCAAATTTTTTTCCGTGAAGGTATGAATTTTTTCAAATTTGGTGATATAGTTGCAAATGCATGATCTGACATTCACTTTGCGATCTCATCATGGCAATTGAATTTTTCTTCTTTATTATGCACAAATCATTACATACAGAGGAAACTTATATTCTAACAAACAAGTTGGATTATGTTGAAAATAGCCAAATTGCAACAAACAAATTATGTAAAGTATTACTATATATCCAGTTTAATGCAACAAACCCCGGTATTTTATGTTTCTTGAGACATGAAAATTCATAAATCTGAAAATTACCTTTAATTTATTCCCTGATGACATAATGCTTCCACTGACAACGTATTCCAAGTATTTTAAGAAAGTAAAGTATCTCTGATCAAAACTTCTTCTTGCGATTAAATCTTGACTTCTTTTTATATCCATGTTCTTCATCCTTAGATTATAGACTTGTCTAGAAATGCTGAGATAGCCAGCAGCTCAGAGTTAGTGTTCTACATCATGTCTGGGGGAGTTAACATTCCAGCTGTGACATGTGCAACTACATTCAGTGAGCTATCGGTACAAGAACTAACACTCCTTTTGGGTGTTGTAGTTCTTACTCCAGTCAACTGTGAGTACTGTAGGACCCTGTCTGAGCATAATAATTATCGGTGTAAAAGTAAGTTGGCCTGACGTTTCGATCCTAGCAGGATCTTCTTCAAGGGCTAAATGACAAGAAACAGTAACAGAAGGGACAAAAACACACACAGAATACAGACATGTTAATGAGCATGGTGAACACAATGAGATAGATGTAAGGGGATTAGTAGACAAGGGATGGAGAGAAGAAAGCAACAGGGGAAGAGGAGAGGTAGGAGATAAACAGTGGAGGGACAAATAATAATTATCATAAGCCAGCTAAATACCATGAGCCCAAGTTTATT